>BROG01001089.1:0-138597 GCA_030159075.1 Atrina japonica
TTGACAAAAACGATATCGTCTTGAACTAATGCTCAGGATGATATCGTTTTGTCAAGTAGACTTCAGTATTATCAGTTCGCTGGTCAACAAAAAAACAACAACGACAACAACAAAAAAGACAGCAAAAAAAACAATAACTTTGGTATTATGTTATAAAATGTATTTTATATTTATCAATTCAACAGGAAAGTACAAAATATATAAATAAGAGCCATAGATGAAAATCTGGTTTTTGTTTTTTGTTTTGTTTTTGTTTTGTTTTGTTTTTGTTTTCGTTTTTTTTAGTTGGTTTTTTTTTTGTTGACCCGCGAACTGATAGTACTGAAGTTTTGACTTGATATATTTTGCCATGAATTATCATCTGTTTATTACTTATCACATATAAAACACATTCAAATATTATATTATTATAATTTATATTATTATCAAATATGTCTAGTAAAACCGTGTAGTAATGTGTGTTTAAATTGTCATCATTTCAGATTTCTGTGAATCAGTCTCAAACACAGAAAAGTAAGTGTTCACAACATCTTAGAAAATGATCTGATTAAAATACAATCATCTTTTTACTCATTTTATTTTCTTCAATTTAATTTAAATGCGTAAACATCTAATTGTACCGCTGTACAGTGTGGGAAGTTGTATGCCAAACTGTAAACATCATGAATTAAGTTACGAAAGTTGGACATTAGGAATGAAATATAAGAATAACTTTTGTATATATTTCTTGGCATTTTATTTTATTTATCTGTAGAAAATCAAATAACCAACCTTTACAAACCCCAAAACAGAGGTTTGTATTTGAAATTGAGTGATGAATTAAAGAGGAAATATAACACAATTACTTGGATGGATTGTGATGATCCAAGCGTTGAACTAGAGGGTCCATTGTCTGTACTATGTATTGTGTGTACAGAGATATATCGTGACGCAGAGGCTGTGCTAAAACATGTCAACGGTAAGTAAATCAGAAAAAAAATATAATTTTCATAATCATGAAAATTGTGTTTCCCTGTATAGATTGTTAGTTCACGCTGTTTATGCGGTTGCCGAGTCGCAATCAATACCTATCTGTACAAAAACAAACAAATATTTTTTTATATATTATCTCCTGATCCCACATCTTGGTTTCCAGAGATCCGTGTTTCTTCATTTTTACCAGATTTGTATCTATGTCCTGGGCATTCTATTGAATTATACTTTGGTATCTGAGATTTTTTATATTTGTAGATGAAGAAAGGGAAACTATGTAATGTTTTCCGGTGTCTTTATAACGTCTGTTATTATCTCGAACTTCCAAATTCTAACTCTTGCTTCAATTGATATGATACGAATGGACTTTGACACTTACCCGAAAATGTATGACTTTATGTAATAACCTTGTTTGCAATTACTTTGCTTCACCAAATGAAAGTTGAGTTACCTGTTCAGTAGCGGTTGTTGAGTCGTCTGTTCCAATTGTGACGAGGATTTGTTCCTGACTTATTTAATTTGAATTTGACTGTGGAATCAAGGAGAGTGTGACCGGTCGACAGGGGATGCTTTCTCATCTGTGACACCTAACCCCACGCCTGAATTTCCGTCTGTCCATTATTCACCCGATTTATATATATTTATATTTATTGACAGAAACGATCATCTTGAGCATCTAAGCCCCCTTGTACCCGGTATTTCGGTACTATCTTATAATCTTATACTTCAGTAATATTTGGCACTGATAGCGCATTTAAATTTCTAAATTCTCCTAAAACTAGGACTGCCATTTTTTAAAGTGGATACTCTTAGACAGATTTTAATTATCCGTTTAGATCTATTATTAGGCTTTGTCTTATACCATTTCTCTTTGGAAAATCTATTTAAAATTGGAGTCAACTGATGCAGCCTAATTAATAGAAAAGGCGATCGTCTTGAGCATTATCACTTTGGTACACATGTATTATGTTTATGATATTAACATTACATAACAAAATTAATATTTGTCAAATATTAAGATGATTTTAATATGTGCAGTAATACCATAAAATTAAGAAGCACGCAGAAGGTTTTATCCCTCAGTTGATATGACCCCTGGGTTATAATATATTACCCTTAGAGGTTGTTTCTTGATATTCTTAGGCTTGATGAAATACCACATATTGACATGTACTTACAGTTTAGTAATGAAATGAGGACACTTGAAATAAAAGTGAGGTACTTTAATAATGAGTAAACAAGCCCGATGACTTATTTATTTAAAAATACAAAAACAAATTTGCCATTTTGTTAAAGCGGTTACTCCTAGACGGATCTGATTATACGTTTAGATCTATTATTATTCAGATTGGCGATAGGTGAAAGGAAATTAATCGTGTTTCGCGTCACACTTAACTAAGCTGCAAAATCGGCATTCATTGTAGAGAAATCGTCATTTTCAGTCTCCCTGACAACATATGACAAAAGGAATTTGACCCAACCATACTAGACACCAGACTTTCCAAATACATATACCAATATAAAGAGTTTCTAGAAGTCCGCATGCTCAGATACCTAAATTTCAAATAATCTGAAACAATGATCTGGAAATTTGATGAAAATCGTTGACAAATTCTAAAATTTACGAAAGAAGTAAGTATATGCAAAAATTACCAAAATCGAAGAAAATTTTAACTTTAATACATTGCCGTTTCTTCTATGACTCATTGACATTTGAACCAATGATCTGGAATACCATTTTATCTAGTTTTATGTATCATATAAACATCTTTCCAATATATGTATATAACAAATTTCACCAGTTTTGAAGATATATACATACGAAAATATATCATGTGTTCAAAAACATCGCTCACTTTCGAGTAAGTGTCACATCACGTTAAATCGATGACAATGAATGAAAGTGAGTTATAACCTAATGATCAAAATATTAATGGTATATCAATTTACAGTTATAAATAAATATATACTAATATTTTTGCAGACGAAAAAGAGGTTGTGTTGCTGATTATCCATATGAGGCAACCTTATGATTTACCAAAAGACTTAGAGGCATTCGATTCTAAGCAACGTCACGTTTTACAAAATGAGACATCCGATGCTAAGCAACGTCATGGTTTACCAAATGAGACACCTGATGCTAAGCAACCTCACGAAATACAATATGAGACATCCGATGCTAAGAAACCTCACGATTTACAAAATGAGACATCCGATGCTAAGCAACGTCACGATTTACAAAATGAGTCATCCGATGCTAAGCAACCTCACGATTTACAACATGAGACATCCGATACTAAGCAACGTCATGGTTTACCAAATGAGACATCCGATGCTGAGCAACCTCACGATTTACAAAATGAGACATCCGATGCTGAGCAACCGCACGATTTACCAAATGAGACATCCGATGCTAAGCAACGTCACGATTTACAAAATGAGTCATCCGATGCTAAGCAACCTCACGATTTACAAAATGAGACATCCGATGCTGAACAACCTCATGATTTACAAAATGAGACATCCGATGCTAAGCAACGTCATGGTTTACAAAATGAGACATCCGATGCAGAGCAACGTCACGATTTACACAAGGAGACATCCGATGCTAAGCAACCTCACGATTTACAAAATGAGACATCCGATGCTAAGCAACCTAACGATTTACAAAATGAGACATCCAATGCTAAGCAACCTCATGATTTACAAAATGAGACATCCGATGCTGAGCAACGTCACGATTTACAAAATGAGACCTCCGATGCTGATCAACGTCACGATTTACAAAATGAGACAACCGATGCTGAGCAGAAAAAAGGTAAACCGCGTGTAAAATCCATAATACATCTTGCCTACACAAGCCAAAAAGGATTTTATAAATGCATAATGAATCACGACGTCTCTGGGGGTATAGAAGAGGTAATCTATAAGGAGACCTCGAAGGATGAAACAAAAATGTTTCCGGGAATAAACTGTTCGATATCGTGATAATTATTTATTTATAAAATTATAAAACCTTATTTGAGAGCAATATTTGGAATCTTTTGGTTACCAAAATTGATAAATAAAAAGTGACGTTATCCTGGTTTATATATCAATGTCTAATGTCTTTCATAAGCTGAACCTAAATATTAATTACTTTACGAGTTAAGAAATATTAAGACGGTATATTTTACAAAGTAGTTGATAACGTGCAAATCGAAATGTTAAGTAAAAAAACGACCTTAGTATCATTATGATATATAAGTTTGCGTATTCTCTTTTTTAAACTACTTAACATTAGATGAACATATACAAATTCCTACAATGTATGCCCAAGATCGGTTTTACGGTTTTTGGACTAGTGTTTTATTCATCTGTGCAAATGTTTCAATTTTTTGTAATTTGTTGTGAATTGAATAAAATATTTGTAATTAATACCAATGTATAATCGATAAGAACATATATTAATATGTATTTAATGCATATGTTAAAATATTTACTCCCGAGTCCCTGGCACGGCAAAGAATCAAGCTTCTGATGCAAACCATACGTGTTTACTGCTTATATACCAGTTGTGACATTAAGATATTCCTCAATTGTTGCTTTCATTTGAATGTTGCTGATTCAACAAAACTGGTCAACAGAGAGTGCTTACTCTTCCACAACACCATAACCCCACATTGTTTGTTCGAGTTCAAGTATGAGTTGTATAGCTGTGAAAATATTAAATATGTCAGCCACTGGAAAAAAAATGTTGCCATTGCATATCGGATCATATTGTTCAGCAATCAAATCTGTAATACATTAAAACATGTATGTATCATGTTTATATCCTGCTTAATTGATTACTGTTCACGTCTTGTGCAGCACACAATCTGGTGTTTTATTTCTCTAAAAATGGACAGAAATATCTATGAATTTTATTTATGATTCACATAAACATTTATTTCTCTCGCAAAAACCGATTACTCATACTCGAATAAGATGAACGGATAGTTGAATAAAAGTAAATAATGTACCTTTCAGTTTTGCTTTCAGTAATTTAGTTTTTATAATTTGTTTTGAACAATTGTGATTGGTTGTTTTATTTATTATATTTCTCGATAAAATGGTTAGGTTCCTTAGACAATCACACTTCCGGATATGCTCTCTGGAAAATGTCGTCGCACAATATCAGATAGATGTAGATCCCAAGCCTCCTAATTCCACTTTCAGCTCCCACAATTTGTCTGCTGAACTCATGTCTAACTCTTCATATGCAAACTGTTTCTTTCACTTCAATGTTAATAATAAATTTCATTCCTTAATTCTCTGTCGTCTCCATTGATTCAGTATGACTAACATTCTATGTTGCCGGTCGCTAAGAGCAACCGACAGTAGCCGATATTTCATTCCGCTTTCATTGTTCTGTTCAGTTTCCGTTTTGGTTAAAAATCAAAATGTGAAGCCAATTTATTTTTCTTTGTGATTAATTATTTAAACTATGTTAATTTTAACAATTTTGTTTATATTGCGAAATAATATAAGTTGACGTGATGCACGCTTTTTTATAATCTATGCATTGCGCCCACCGCTATATTAAAGGCGCCTGTCTGTAAAGGTCATTCAAATGAACCTTTGCTAATTGTTTTGTAATGAATAAACCTCTTTATAACGTCACCTGTCGATAGCAACGACTTTTGCTCGTTCCCTTAAGTGACCTCTATAGACAATGTTTGACTGTATATATAACACATTGGAAAATTCACACATTCTTGCTATTCGAACTAGTAGAATTAGAATACGATGTGTATCTGTTCATTTTGCAAATCAAATATAGAAGATCAACTTAGATGTAACAATTGTAATGGGAATCTTAATCTTAATTTATGTTGATGCATAAAAGTTCGCTTCCTGGGGCTTGATTCACGAAAGGTTGTAAGTCCTAAATCTTAATTTTTAGTCTTAACTGCTATGTCAACGCATCGCTGATTGGTCAGTCCCATGACAATTAAGACTAAGATATAAAAAATATATAAATATATAAAAAATATTTAAAAAATATATAAAAAAAATTCAGATACCATAGTACAATTCAATAGAATGTCCAGGACATAGATACAAATCCGGCAAAAATGGACAAACACGGACCTCTGGAAACCAAGAGGTGGGATCAGGTGCCATGACTTAGGATTTAGGACTTACGACCTTATGTGAAACGGGTCCCTGGCATTCCTGTTATACTATACTTTCATTTTGACTTGAAAACCCTCAAAATATGGGCTGTGCTAATTCACATGCATTATGTAACCATTCTTTAAATTGAGACATTGTTATGAGGCTTGATGGTCCCTTGTTTAAAATTATTTGTACTTGTTGAAGTTAGTGCATTTCGACCTTTCTGGAAGATCAGATGTTGGGCAAGAACATTCTAACTCTGTTATCATGTTTCTATATTTAGTTATAAGGAATTTTTTTAATGTACTAGAAAGGCTGTTTTCTTGATAATTCCTTATCTAGTGATTTCTAGACTGTTTTAGGTCATCTAAACAGAAGATGGTCAGGTATGTAGGCACAACAAGTTTAGAACAGCTGGGACTACTTTAAGACCAATTTATAGGAGAGCCAAACAAATTTATATATTGGGATTTATACGATAATAGTGCACATCAATATTACATACAACTTGGAATTTATTGTGTATTCCAGTGGTTCCTTTTCATATTACATTCGGATCGAAATTTATTGTGTATTCGGGTGGATCTCTGATCTGGAACTGAACAACAGTATTCGGAGTTGTGATTTAATTAATTTGTAATCTATCTTTTAGATTAAGTTTCTATTTTGTCATTGTTAATAAAATTTATTAATTTACTTTATTGTGTTCTTAATTTTTCTTGGCATATTTCAGGGTAATTCTGACCCCATAGCAGATAAATAGTCCAAGAGATTCATTCCATTATTCTCATTCAACTACTTCTCTTTTAAAAATTTCAAATAACAGAATGACCAAAAACAAATTCAAAGGGACCGCATCCAAGAGACTCCAGAATGACGTCACGTGACGCAAATAGCAAAAGATGGACTCCTTCATCCAAGTCCTTATTTAATAGATTAATTACAGCGAATTTGACTGTGAATATAGCTAAGAGTGAATGTTTCCATACTACAATAGATTTTATAAGTCACAAAGTAGGTCGAGTTTATGTTAGACCTATTATTGCTAAGTGGAAGCAATTCAAAAGTTCCCGAATCTTAAAATAAGAAAGAGTTAATGAGATATTAGGTATGGAAGGCTTTTATCCAAAATGATGCCCTAATTTTTCCAAAGTTGTAAGTCCATTTACGAATCTCTTCCAAAAGAAAGTAATGTTTGAATGGAATAAGACCTGTGGCGAATCATTCATTAAAATTAAACCCCTACTCATCAATAGTCCAGTTCTTTTGGCTGCAGACTATTCAAAATAGTTTAAGCTCATTGTTGATGCAAGTGATGTAGAAGTCGGGGTTGTTTTATTTCAAGAAGGAATGACAATGTAGATAGAGTTGTTTGTTCAACATTTGAGAAAGATTGCCTTGATTTGTTGATGACACTACATTTTGATGTTTATTTGAGTGTTACTTTGCACCCTATTCTTGCATATATAGATTATAACACTTTACCCTCTCTAAACAAGATGTCAAACAAGAATCAGAGACTTACAAGGTGGAGTTTATTATTGCAAGAGTTATTTCCAATACAAATCACATCCTGCTGTTTAAAAATAAATATAAAACACATAAAAAATCGACCGACTTTAACATAGCCAGTGCTTAAGGGACCGAGATCCCCTGATCGAAGTACATTTGATGTTATGACATCTGAAAGGTCATTGCAGACGGAAATACAGCTTGATTTTTAAGGTACGGGAAAACTTAAACTATAATAAAACAAATAACTCGAAAAAGAAGATCAACATTTTACAACGTTTTACGTGTTTGATAATGTACATCTTATCATATTCTCGACTATATGTCAGGGGACAAAAATATAGTGACAGCTTTTATTGCTTTAAGACTCCACGGTTGAAAAAAGTGTTATGTAAATAGACTTGACAGATTGAGGTTGCTTCAGGGGATATTTAAAGAAGGGTGGCAAATTATTAATTTGTTTTCAGCTTCATTTCCTTCCTCAAGGCATTCCAACGCTCTAATTCTGTTCCTAAACGTACAGCACAATTTCTTTTTCGATTCTGTCTCGCTTCTTTTTCTGTTTGTTTTTGTTGTTGCTGTTGTTTTGTTTGTTTGCTACCTGTATGGCAACGTGTTAACGTCTTTGTGGAATGTTGGTAAACTCGGACTATTCTCAATTCGTGCCCATCTCAACTCGTATCCTCTTTGGCTAAGTCATGCCTACAGTTGACTGACTCGTAACCAAAACATTAGGAAGAGTCATACCCATCGCTTTACTAATTTGTACACAATAACCTAGGAATTATGGTTACACCGATGTTTTAGTTATCAAAGCACATAGAAAAACAACCTGGTCTCATTTTTCTACTTAGGAATCATGAATACCGGTTTGTTCAACTCCGTACAGTTTTTCGGAATAGTTTGTGTTCATATCATGTGACCTCAACAGAATGTCGGGCAAGATCGCTTCCGGTGTTGTAATATTTACATTGACAACATTCAGTGATATGGCGTCTTCCCCCTTTGTTTAAATGTTGATATATGTTGGGATCCTTTCTTGTAACGACTACAAATGCCTTCACTTCCTTGTAGGCTGGTTTTCATATCTGGCATCTAGTGCTGCATGGTATCTAGATTACAGGTCATATAAATAAGATAAAATGTTTAACAGAAAGTTCCCTGAAGTTGCATACTATTGTGACAAACTCTAAAAGAAAGAACAAACTCCACTAAGGTCTATTGACCCATACCAATAGGAAAAATTACCCGCTTTCCACATAACTTTTCTACGGATCTAAAAAGGCACAGTGATACTTTCCACCATAGAAAAATATTACAGAATATACCATAGAAAAATAACACAAGTATATGTTCACAATAGAAAAAAATGAATATTCAACAGTTAATAATGACTATCTCGTACAAGTTGCACGTGTTTTAGTAGCCTGAAATTGTGTGGTGTTTGCATGCGGTGCAATTTCATTTGAAAATTACGACGATTTTGATGGCACTACTAATAGTATGTTCCTGAAAGGTTCCTCTGGAACAACTAATAATTGACACGAAAAGTTTCTCTCCTGTCATGTACACAAGTGACAAAGTAATTCCTAAATTTGTCATGTAAACTGTAAACAAACAGTATAGGTAGCCCTATCGACGTAAAACCACGGTCCGGATTCGCTATGCTCTTTCCTACACATAGTTGCATGTGCTTGAACTCACTCGTGTATATTTTTTATGATTCGTGAAGCCTCAACCAGTTCGAGTAAACGATGCTCGCACATTCGTCAGCTAATCAGATCGATGTGATTGGATAAATTGAACACACTTACTCCTTTATAAATATCCATTAGCTACGAGTGCTTTCGGCATAGCGATTCCGGACCGAGGTTTTACTACTATGAGGACACCCATTTACATAAACATCTATTCATATTGGGAGATTCTAAATTTCTTTGTTTTCGAACCCAAAATTAAATCGCCAATAGCTCGAAAATTGTAACGACCCCTTTACCTTATATCCATATAACCTAGTCTCGTGAACCATTTCTTGACCCAGACACGTTCAGATTTTATGTAAAAAGAATAGCAACTTTGTAAAAAGAATAGCAACTTTAAATTTACACTAACAAGAATAATCGTTCTTTCTTGTGATCCTATCCAGTGCGGAATACACAGTTTTTTCCTAAGTTTCCAAAAATGTCATAACCAAACATTAAGCAGAATCATCCGCAAGATAATCAAAAGGTCAATCCGCCTCTCACGTTTTGTGAAGAGGACAATACCTCTGTCAGCAAAGTACTTCTGACGCCAATTCATTTCGACAGATAGTTGTATGCCAATTCAGTACCAAACTGCATTTTGGTAATTACCTCGTTCGTAATTACATGGATACCTTCATAAATAATTCTACAATCAAAGAGGCGATGGACACGGATGAGTTAATCGATGGACACGAGTCAGCTAAAACATGGGTACGAGTCAATCAATTCACTTAGGTACGGGTTGTGATGCATACGAAATGACAATAACCTATATGTGGAACTTATTCATCTGATATTGGATATTACGCAACTCCGGTTTTATTCATATTTAATCTTCAATTTCAGATTACTAGAAAGCAGATAATCACTCAGAAGCGTAACTTATGGGAAGATAATAACTTTATATAAACATTTTTGAAAGTATATTGCTATTTAAAACAAAATGAACAACCTTCCTGTAAATCTCCGGTCATGGACCTTTAAAATTGATTATCATGATACTTATTTTGTCAAACACCACTCTGGTTTCACACTTATATACACAGAAGTTGTTAAAAAGAAAATGTGCTGTATTTTCCAATAGACAATATATTTGTCATCTTCGAAAATGTGGTCTTTCAACAAACTGTTGGCATCCCTGTCGGAAACCAATTGTGCTCCTTTATTAGTAGACCTATACCTTTATTCATACGAAGCAGACTTCATTCAGAAACTGCTGAATCAAAAGAAAAAAAGTTAGCGGTGTCCGTTAATTTGACTTTTAGATATATCGACGACGTTTTGTCAATTAATAATGACAATGTTCATAAATATATCAATGCGATATATCCCAGCGAACTAGAAATAAAAATACAACAGAATCAAGCACACACGCTTCGTACAACACAGATGGGAAATAAGCAACGAATGTATACGACAAACGCAACGATTTCGGCTTTCCCATCGTAAATTGTCCACATTTAAGTAGTAATATCACTCAGTCACCCGCATATGGAGTTTATATTTCACAAATGATCCGATATGCCAGGGCGTGCACAATATATGAATATTTCATATACAGAGGTAAACTACTCACTGAAATATTATTGACATAGGGATATCGAAAACCTCGTTTAATGTCAACGTACCGCAATTTTTAAGTTCGGTATCATAGTCTTGTTTGCGACTACTCTGTTTCACTAAGTGAAATGTTGAGTTGCCTCTTCGTTGGCGGTTGTTGAGATGCCTGTACCAATTGTGACGAGGATACATTCATTACGTGTTTCATTGGGCTTGACTGTGGACTCATGGCAGGTGTGACCGGTCGACAGGGGATGCTTACTCCTCCATGGCACCTGATTTCACCTTTTGGTTTCCAGAGGTCCGTGTTTGTCCATTTTTACCGGATTTGTATCTGTGTCCTGAACATTCTATTGATTTATACTTTGATATGTGATTTTTTTTAAATTTTGGTATAATAGTCTTGTTTGCAATTACTCTGTCTCACCAAGTGAAATGTTGAGTTATGGTTTCGATGGTGGTCCATTTTATTTTGACTGTGGCTCACGGCGGGTGTGACCTGTCGACAGGGAATGCTTACTCTTCCATGGTACCCGATCCCCCACCTCTTGATTTCAAGAGGTCCATGTTTGTCCATTATTTACCAGATTGAACCTATATCTTGGAAATCCTAATGATTTATATTTTGGTATCTGAGGTTTTTTATTTTACATTCAAACTTTTTTTTAAGGGGGTGATGTTATGAGGGTCGATGGGTGTTTGTTTACTTAATTCATACTTGTTGAACTCAGAATATCTGGACCTTTCTAAAAATCAGCAGTAATTGTGTTTTTATTGGCCGACCTGTTCCTTTATATAAACGAAGCAGACTTCATTCAGAAACTGCTGAATCAAAAGAAGAAAAAGCTAGCGGTGTCTTTTAATTTGACATTTAGATATATCAACGACGTTTTGTCAATTAATAATGACAATTTTCATACATATGTCAATGCGATATATCCCAGCGAACAAGAAATTAAAGATACAATAGAATCAAGCACACACTCTTCATACTTAGACATTTTCCTTAATATAAACACAGACGGGAAATTGGCAACGAAGCTATACGATAAACGCGACGATTTCGGCTTTCCCATCGTAAATTTTCCACATTTAAGTAGTAATATACCTCAGTCACCTGCATATGGAGTTTATATTTCAGAAATGAACCGATATGCAAGTGCGTGCACAACATATGAAGATTTCATATACAGAGGTAAACTACTCACTGACAAATTATTGACACAGGGATATCGAAAACTGCGTTTAATGTCGACGTTCCGCAAGTTTTACGGTCGGTATAATAGTCTCGTTTGCTATTACTCTGTTTCACTAAGTGAAATGTTGAGTTGCCTTTTCGTTGGCGGTTGTTGAGACGTCTGTACCAATTGTGACGAGGATACACTCCTCATGTGTTTCACTGGACTTGACTGTGGACTCACGGCGGATGTGACCGGTCGACAGGGGATGCTTACTCCTCCATGGCACCTGATCTCACCTCTTGGTTTCCAGAGGTCCGTGTTTGTCCATTTTTTACGGGATTTGTATCTTTGTCCTGGACATTCTATTGATTTACACTTTGGTATCTGAGTTTTTTATATTTCAAGAACAGTCTAATCTGCCATCAAGTCAATATAATTAGGTATAGGAAACTTCCAGAATGTACTATAAAGACCATTGGTCCAGATGTTCCATGTTTGTTTGTTTGTTTTATTGTTGTTTAACGTCTCACTCAAGAATATTTCACTTATATGGAGACGTCACCAAATGCCGGTGAAGGGCTTCAAATTTTGGCCTATGCTCGGCACTTACGGCCATTGAGCAGTGAGGGTTCTTTAACGTGCCGACACCTACTGTGACACGGGACCTCCAGTTTTTACTGTCTCATCCGAAAGACAGGAAATCAACCTGTCGCCGGCGGGACTCGAACTCACGACCTCACGATACAGAGTCGAGCGCACTGCCGACTGAGCCAGGCTGTCTCTCCATGTTTGTCCGATATCACCAGATTTGTATATGTATAATTGACATTTACACCCTGTAGGTTTATACTTTAGTATTTGATATTTTACATCATGTAACTTTTGGTGATAAATGAAAACAAAGAAATAATTGAAATTAAAAATGCAACGAAATGTTCTGCTGGATTCTTCTGGGGAAACTAATATGAATTCGAATTAATCTGTCAGAAAATGATAATTCACACACAGATATACACGTGCGCGTATTATGTAATCAGCTTTTTCAATATGACATTTCGGCAGCTCAAAATAGTATTATTTTCGTTAATGTGACTGATATTCCGATAAGAACGTGGTGTTTATATAACATCAAGATTCTGAAACTTATTTTGTTAAACTGAACGTTCATTAGTAAAGAATGCATCGTTAATTTCAGTTTATCTACGTTCTCTGGTGATTCTTGACAAACCTATATCAACCACAATGTGTTGGTTACATCTACAGCTATACTGAAAAAAAATATTCTTATGAATTTTCCAAATTTGTACCCAATTTGTACCTAGACGTTGTACTAAATACAATTATTATTGGCTATGATCCTTTGGAAAAATAAAACTAATGTATAAATCTCGTTGCATTAATATGTTGTGTATGTATTGGTCTTTTTGCAAAACTATAACTTTGCTGATAGTATTTAAACCAGGAAACACAATCAATACGTACTTTCTTTGCAGCAACCGTTGTATACAAGTGGCGAATAAGTCAACTCTACACGAGTACCACGTATTTGTGAAGCTGAGGTAATGTCTACTTAAAATAAAACATAATTGCCATAATAGACAAACTAATTTCCGTCTTCTTGGCTCAGTATACTGAGATCCATTGTACATACCTATATGTACACATACCTATACATATACACACAAAAACATACTTGCATAAACCAACAAGTGGATTATATATATGAAATTATCCATGCATATCATGTAATTTGCACCATGTCTATAGGCTTCATGCATTCCGTGGTATATACAGTACACATACTCATATAGACCTATCTACAAACATACACATACCTGCACAAACACGTACTTATCTCTATACATATACAAACAAGTATATACAGATACATACTTATACTGACCGATATATACTTTTTATACATTGTATGTCTGGGCTTTTATATGGATAATATGAAATACGAAGTAAGAAAGGATGGTAAGGAGATAAAAAGTAATAAATAAAAATAAGAAACAGTTTGTTTATCTTTCTTTTGCTATCTATATATCTGGTTTAAATCTTTCCATAGAAATTTCTAGAGTTAAGATTATGTTAGGTATATAATCTACAAGTGGAGTTGTTTTCAAACTTTGTTATCCTGCATGTTTATTTCATTTCTTGATTATGATATTAACGGTTTTTTCTATTAATGTTGATGTTACTGGTATTATTTTTACTTTTTTCCATTAATTAACCCATTTCATATTCCTTTTTATTGTATGTTATTTCAGTTCAGTTTTATTATAGTATTTATTTTTCTTTTACTATATTTATTTTTCCCTATGTTAAAGAAAACAGTAGAGTCCAATTTCCCCATTTCTTATCATATTCTTCATTTATTTCATTGTTGTACAGTTGTTTATGAATTAGATATTCATTCTTTACATAGAGTTTGAATACTTTTATATTTAAGAAGGCCCCCATGTTTAAACTCTATTTGCCGAAATTATGATAGTTCAGATCACTTTAAAGGAGGTTTCTACTCTTTATACTCTATTTGGTGAATTTATGATAGTTCAGATCACTTTAAAGGAGGTTTCTACTCTTTATACTCTATTTGGTGAAATTATGATAGTTCAGATCACTTTAAAGGAGGTTTCTACTCTTTATACTCTATTTGGTGAATTTATGATAGTTCAGATCACTTTAAAGGAGGTTTCTACTCTTTATACTCTATTTGGTGAATTTATGATAGTTCAGATCACTTTAAAGGAGGTTTCTACTCTTTATACTCTATTTGGTGAAATTATGATAGTTCAGATCACTTTAAATGAGGTTTCTACGCTTTATACTCTATTTGGTGAATTTATGATAGTTCAGATCACTTTAAATGAGGTTTCTACTCTTTATACTCTATTTGGTGAATTTATGATAGTTCAGATCACTTTAAATGAGGTTTCTACTCTTTATACTCTATTTGGTGAAATTATGATAGTTCAGATCACTTTAAGGGAGGTCCCAATGTTAAAACTCTCTATTTGCCGAAATTATGATAGTTGAAATCAGTTAAAAGGAAGTTTGCACTATCTAAACTCTATTTAACGAAATTATGATAGTTCAGATAACTTTGAAGGAGTTCTCTATGTTAAAACTCTGTTTGTCGAAATTACAATAGTTCGGATCAGTTTAAAGAATGTCTCTACTCTTTATACTCTATTTGACAAAATTATGATACTTTAGATCACTTCAAAGGAAGTCTGTATTTTAAAACTCTCTATTTGCCAAAATTATGACAGTTCAGATCAGTTTAAAGAAGGTTTGTATTGTTTATACTCTATTCAACGAATAGTTTAAAGCAGGTCCCTGTGTTGGTTTTTGCATTTCATTTTGTAAGTATAACGTTTTATTAGGAAAATCATTTCAGTTATATTCATATCATCATAATTTCAAAAAAAAACTTTTGTGGTGAAAAATTTTGATTTATATTAAATCTTTGTAATGATTGTGCTATATCATTTATAAATATTTTCACTTTTTGGCATTCCTATAAAATATGGATAATCGTTTCTTTTTTATTTTTTGGGTTTATTCTGTATTATAACCGTTGAATTTTCGCATCATTTGTTGATATAAAAGGATATATAAATATCGTTTCCATTCTTTATTATCTATATTAAAATCCCCCCCCCCTATTTTTCTAGATTTTGGTTGAATATATTATTACTAAATATCTGATATCTTTGATTCTTTTACATTGTTTATAATCATTTCTATATTTCTAGGTATATGTGGGTATGGAATTTTATTGGTCATATCAGTAGGTTTTTCTTTATGTTCCTATATATTTTATGTAATTGACAAATTAAACCATTTTAGGTAATAAAGTTTATTTGAGTGTTGTATTTTATTTTAAATTCATTAAATTGGTAGAAAGACAAGTTATCGGTCACATTATCATTGAAATAATATATTCCATTCTTTCCAAAACAATACATTCATGATTTATTCTAATTGCTGGATTATTGAAAATTGAATTTTCTGAAAAAATATTTTAACTCATTCTTTTAACCTTTTCTAAAAATGTTACATATGCTTTAAGAACGTCTGTCCAGATTGAGTTTTCTATTACAGGTATTATTATTATATATATAAGTTGATCCTAAATTAATCATTTTATTTTCATCTAGATTTTGACTAATTATTATTTTCTTATTTCATTTCCTTCATTTATTAATCTTTTATCCAGCATATTTTCGATGGATTTATAAAACGTTTAACATTTATCATTTTGATGTCGCCCCCTTCATAATTTTGTATAATTACATTTCTCTCAGTTTTATCATTACTGTTACCCCAGGGGAAATTATAAATTTTAGAATCTAGTTCTTTAAGATAAATTTTATCTGGTTTTGGAAGAGCTATAAAAAAGATGATTCATTTAAGATATTGAACCATTTTAAATCACAGATTTACCAAAAATAGAAAGTTGTTGTTTTCTCGAACTATGTACCAAATATTTTATTATATATATATTTTTTATGGAAGTTCTATCTCATAATTTTTGGTAAATCAACATCATATTCTATTCCTAATACTTTAGAGGTGTAAGTACCCAATATAAAGTCTTTACATGAATTTATACAAGTTTTTTTCTTTGCTATATTTTTTACCCTATCCAAATTACATTTGTTTTTGAAAAACAAATCATTTTAAACCTGCGATATTTGCGAATAGATTTAGTTCTTTTACTGAGGCCCCATGTGATTATCTAAGAAAAGTGTGGTATCATCTGCAAATTGAGAAATTAATTTTTATTTCCTTTCTTCCTATAGGTAAACAATTTATACATTTATTCTGTCTTATTCTTAGAGACAACAATTCTGCAAATAATAATAAAAATATATGGGAAAATCAAATACCCTTGTCTAAAGCCGCGACTGAGATTGAAAATAAAATTCCTACCCTGATTTATTGATGAACTAATTTTGTTTTGAATACATTTCCATGATGTTGATTCGAAAGCTTTTTACGAAATCTTTTAGCATAATTAAGCTAGATATATTATTTTCTTCAGTGTATTTCATAGTGTCATATATTAGTCTGGTATTTTCCCCTATATATCTTCCTGTAATAAAGCCTGTTTCGTCTCCTTTTACTAATTTATGTAAAACAGTTTTAAGGCGCCTGGCTGTTATACCAGATGCAATTTTATATGTTGTATTTAACAAAGATATTATCCTCAATTTTTTTAAAAACATTGTAGGTTTATCTCCCATGTTTTGGTGTTACTGATAATTCATTTTTCAGAGACCCAGAAGCAGCTAAAGAAACATTTTTTTTTTCAAAACGTTGACGGTTTAATAGACCATTGTTGAGTCACTAACTAAAACGTCAGGTAAATCAGATCGAATCCCACCACTATTAAATCCAGAAAACTTGGAACTGGAAAACGATGATAAATTAAAGCAGAGCTTTTGAATAAGTATTTTACAAGTATATCAACTATTGATGATACAATTATAAATTTCCCTGAAACTGAATTAAAAACTGACAAAGAACTATCAAATGTAATAATAAGTTTAAATAATATCAGTGATGTTTTACAAACGCTACAGCTAGGCAAAGCTAACAGAATAGATGGAATTAGTCATCACATGTTGAAGTATACTGCTCATTCTGTAGTTGTACCTTTACACATTCTATTTAATATGTCATTAACAGAGAAAAAGTTCCCATCTTTATGGAAACAAGCTAATATAAAAATCTCAGATACCAAAGTATAAATCAATAGGATGTCCAGGACATAGATACAAATCCGGTAAAAATGGACAAACACGGACCTCTGGAAACCAAGAGGTGGGATCAGGTGCCATGGAGGAGTAAGCATCCCCTGTCGACCGGTCACACCCGCCGTGAGTCCACAGTCAAGTCCAATGAAACACGTGAGGAGTGTATCCTCGTCACAATTGGTACAGACGTCTCAACAACCGCCAACGAAAAGGCAACTCAACATTTCACTTAGTGAAACAGAGTAGTCGCAAACAAGACTACCATACCGACCATAAAATTTGCGGAACGTTGACATTAAACGCGGTTTTCGATATCCCTGCGTCAATAATTTGTCAGTGAGTAGTTTACCTCTGTATATGAAATCTTCATATGTTGTGCACGCCCTGGCATATCGGATCATTTGTGAAATATAAACTCCATATGCAGGTGAGTGAGGGATATTACTACTTAAATGTGGAAAATTTACGATGGGAAAGCCGAAATCGTCGCGTTTATCGTATAGCTTGGTTGCTAATTTCCCGTCTGTGTTGATATTAAGTAAAATGTCTAAGTATGAAGCGTGTGTACTTGATTCTGTTGTATCTTTAATTTCTAGTTCGCTGGGATATATCGCATTGACATATGTATGAAAATTGTCATTATTAGTTGACAAAACGTCGTCGATATATCTAAATGTCAAATTAAAGGACACCGCTAACTTTTTCTTCTTTTGATTCAGCAGTTTATAATGTCCCTATTAAAAGAAAAATAGACACCTACCCTCTACCTATAGGCCTATTTCTCTTCTAAGCACAGTAGGGAAAGTATTTGAAAGATGCATCTTCAAAAATCTCCATAATTATATGATAGAAAACAAGCTATTTTATGAATTCCAGTCTGGTTTCCTTCCGAACCATTCAACAACATATTGCGGGGCCTCCGTGGTTAGAGCATTGCGCTTTCAATCACACGGCCTCTCATTTCTGGTTCGAATCCCGCTAGGGTCATTTCGAATTAAGTGGGAAAGTTTGCCAGTTTTTTGCGGAAGGTCGGTGGTCTTTACCCGGGTAACCGGGGTTTCTCGTCCACTAATAAAAACTGGACGCCATCATATGACTGAAAAATTGTTGCGTGTGGCGTAAAACAAAAAATCAAATCAAATCAAATTAAATTCAACAACATATTAGTTAATAGAACTATATCATGATGTATGAATGAATAGGGAGAAAACGAACATACCTGTCTTGTATTTTGCGATATATCTAGGACTTTGGATAAAGTATGGCATCGTGGTTTATTAACAAAAAATGAGTTCTTATGGTTTCGTAGGTCCTCTTCACGATATTTTATCAGACTATCTCTTCAATAGAGAACAATCAGTATACATAAACAATCAACTTTATTCTTTTAGAAAAATAAACGCCGGTGTGCCACAAGGTTCCGTACTCGGTCCCTTTTTATTTCTTATCTTTATTAACGATATTGCAGATAAATTGATTATCCTCGCTAGACTTTTTGCTGATGACACTTCCTTATCCATTCGTCTAAACGCCTAACCGATATAGAACGATGTATCAATGATGATCTCGAAAAACATTTCCTGTGATCCAAAAAAATGGCTTGTCACCTTTAATCCAGTCAAAACTGATGTAATGTCAATAAGTAATCGACCCACTCATGATTTATATCTTCGATTTGGTATAACTCGGTTACACAATACAGAATCACACTTACATTTAGGAATAACTTTTAGTTCTGATGGTAAATTGAATTTCAATAGCTGCTCTTAAACAAATCAATGTACTCAAAAAACTCAAAAATATATTAAGCCGTACGGCTCTCAGTAAAATGTATACTACTTTTATCTTACCTGTCTTGGAATATGCCTGCGATATTTGGGATGGGTCAAACGACTATGATAGTAATCAATTAGAAAATATTCAATAACAGCTAGGATAATTACTTATCTCCCTCTCTTCGCTAGAAAAGGGTCTCTTCTTCTGGAAACGGGGTGGGAAAAATTTAAAATACGTAGAGAGAAAAGGAAATTCACGCTATTTATAAAATACATAATGGCCTAACCCCGGAGTACCTCACAAATCTTTTAACTGACCACATATATGATGATACACCTGATAATCTAAGAAATAACCAGGATTATTGCCAATATCAGCGTCGTCTCCAGAGTTCCTATGTATCCTATTTCCCCTCTTCGATCCGTCTTTGGAATGCTTTGAATCCTTTCATGAAATCACAACTTACCTTGAAGAAATTTAACAATTTTTAAAAACATACTTACAGTGATTATACGACACCGAAACATTATCTTGTTTGGGCACTTAAAGGTAATATTCTTATCACTAGATTATGGAACTCCGGCAGTAGTTTAATGCAGATCTATTCAGAGGTAACCTCACAAATTCTCCTAAATGTTCCTGTGGCTATATCACTGAAGATGCATCCCATTTTATTTTGTATTGTCCATCTTATGATAATCACAGAATAACTCTTATTCATAAATTGAGAAAATTATTATCACTTGATATAACACGCCTATTGTCAGGAAAAGCCGAGCTACCAAGCTTTGACAATATTTACATTTAGTCAGCAGTACAGGACTTTATTCTGTCATCAGAGAGATGTTAATGGTGTCTCATGCAGGTCCCTCACCACTATGTCCCGGTTCCTACCCCCCTCTTTCCCCAGCAATACCACTGCACGCACTTCTTTTTAGTCTCTGCACCTTCGGCACGTATGCACTTAACCATATGCAAAGTTATAGCAAATATCTCTAAAACAATGTAAAGGCCACTTAGGACAATATTTTGTGTACAGAATCTGTTTATAGGAGAGGGCTATCATAATGTTGTAAAACTTGTTGCCCAATGCTATTCATTGTATATATTGAATAAAATATGTTTAATCTAAAAATCTAATCTTAAGAAACCCCAAATTTATTGACCTAGTTTCATATTCTCCTAATTGTTTCCAAAATATCTTAAAAAATTAGTTATAAATCCATTAGTGCCAGGGTTTGTTTTTTTAAGAACGTTTTTTACTTCTGTTTAAGTGATTAGTCCTTCTTATCTGTCGGTTTTATTTTTATTTAATTTTCTTACCTTTAAATCCTTTATTAACATGTGAAATTCTTGTTCTCTTATGTCTATATCTTTACTAAAAAGATTCTTGTAAAATATTTCAATTTCATTTAAAATTTATTTTTGATCAACTGCATGTGATTCATCTGATTTTTCTAATTTAGGAATGATTTTATTTCTGATTTTTTTTATTTTCTAAATTACAAAAAGCTGTTGGTTTCTCTCCATGCTATATTCGTTCTGCCTTTGATCATATTATAGCTCCTTTTAAGTTTTCTTCCCGAATATTTTTTAATTCTATTTTTATTATCTATTTTATCTGATTTTTCTAATTCTTCAATTTCTTTTATTAATATATTTCCCTTATCTATATTTTGTTTTTTCTTATATGATGCATAGGACATTGTTTTACCTATCAGCTGTAGGAGTAAAGTTTCCAGAAAAAGGCATTTATCTTGAACTGTAAGTCCTTGTCTGGAATATCATTGGTATAATTCATATTGTAGACTAAAACGGCATATTCTTTTTTAAATTTTATTAATTTCTTCATTAATTATATTAAAATATTTAATATTAGATAAAAGTAAATTGTTAAATTTTAACAAGACCCTCCCTTTTTGAATTTATGTATCACTAAACTGGTCATAATCATTTCATTGAATGATATGATCTACATCTGTATTGAATTTTTATTTTTCTGTATTTTCTAAAAAAGTTTAGCTAATTAAACAAAGTCTAATCTTGCTGTTTCATTGGATTCTTGCATCTCCATGTATATCTATTAATTTTTGGGTTAAGTTCCCTGTAAGCATTTACAGGACTATATTTTGTTTTTAATTTAAGTAACCCTTTTCCTAGCCCTAGGGTTATTAATATGAAAATAGTTTTTTTCTGAATCCATTATAAAATTAAAAATACCAAAAGTATGACGTAATAATTTTTAAATTATTTTTTAGCATTGAAATTTCCTTGGAAAATTGTGATTTAGAACATTGCCAATGTTTAAACGTCTATGCCTTTATTTGTAAATTTACGTTTAAGGAAAAGACGTTTCTGTTCATAACAGTTATCGTTTGTAACGCGTGCAGGCTTAACAGTCTGTGATAAGCAATGTCTTATAATTGAGTTCAGTATGTATTCTGGAGATGAAGAATCCGTGTAAGGGTTCATTCTTGCTTCTTGAAAAAGTTTATTGAGATTTGTAAAAGGAACAGAATTAAGTTTGCTGCGAATGTGATGAAGACCCAATTTTTTGTTAACGTAAGGTAAAAGAGATGAAAAAGTGACATCATGTATGTAGGGTCGGTTGTATGAACGATGTCCATGACTTCGTTTACGTCCTTCGTTAAAATTAAAAAAATCCATCACATTAACACCATTACACAGTGGGCTTGATAGATTGCCTACACTTTGGATATTATCGTTACATCCATAGGGATATGCAATGCCAAGCTGTTTAATCCAAAATTATTCACGTTATCTACGGAAGGGGGTACTCAAGGTGGGATTGTTAGTCCAGTGGTATGTTTTTTTTCAATTATACGCTCTCTCATGGACAAGATGGAATGGTCAGGAGAGTTGAAATGTCGATAGAGTATCTAGTTACCCCCATTATTAATCTCGAATCGATGACCAGATACTCTTTTATTTAAGGGCCCCTTAGTTTCGCCAACAAAAAATCAAACCACACAAGGTACACTCAATTTCGTAAACAACATAAGATGATTTGCAGTTTAGATGATCCCAGCATCTGGTGTTGTAATGCTTATTTGTCAGATTGCTGATGAACAATTGATCAGTTGTTAATATATATGACATGTTTTACAATTTTTGACAGAACATTTAGAAATTGTTGGTATATTATTTGAAAATTAAGTAGAATCTGACATTTTTTTATGGGATGGGAGCATAAGAATTATTATGTTTATACCATAACTGGTCATCTTTTGACTGTACAAAAGTTGGTAATGTCCCGAAGGACAACACGAGGAGCGCCAAACAATCTCTGTTCTTCCTAATCTTTTAAGTACATACATGTAGTTTAAGAATACGTATACAAAAACTGCATTTGCCTGCAAAGGGAAGTTTGTGGGAACATAGATAACACGTTTTTATGTTAAGAATCCTTAAATACTGGGGACCAGGGGCTAGAAACCCTCAACTCCTCTCTCCCCAACCAGTGGTTCTGAAGTAATCTTGGCCAATGTACTAGAGGGCCCTGGGAGCTTCCATGTTTTAGATATTTCATGACATTAAATGGACAATAAGAATTGATCCATTGACAATTACATGCTTACACCCTCTCAGTTTTCAGGCCTGTGTTGTTTATAACTTAATTTTAATTTTGGAACTGACGCGAGTATACTTATTGTGTCGAGTGTATACTCTCGAACATTAATGCGTAATAGAATCTTTTACACAAGTAAAGAGAGTATACAACACTTCCTTACGAAAGTAACAAGAACAATTGACGTCACGACCAATGCGACGAATCCAGTATAGTTTGATGGGAAAAAAGAGTAATCACATGCCGATTCTGAAATTGAAATGAACCAGTATCTCACAAATATACTAAAATGAGATTTTTCAACTGAAAATAATTAAGGTTTGAATAAAACAATCTCAGTGTCATTCAAGATGGTCTACGTTTGTGTTTTTGTGTGTGTGTGTGTGTGTGTGTGTGTGTGTGTGTGTGTGTGTGTGTGTGTGTGTTTTGTTTGTATTTTTGTTGTTTTTTTTCTGTTAGTTTTTGGTCTTTTTTATTTTATTTTTTTATTTTTTTTTAATAAAATGGATAATATAGTAAATCTAAAACTGGATACCGCTGTATTTGATAACACCAACGATTGTATTTCGGATAGTTCGTCTAGTTCGTCATGCCATGTTAAGTTATATAGAATCATTGAGCATACACATTTTACCCTTCATTTTTAGCGCGATAGCACAAAACCGGGTTAACATACTTACCCCAGAGTACAACAATATTTGACGTGGCTATTAAAAATAAAACAAAATTACACAAGTGTCTGATAAATAATTAAATATGTACGGTACACATCATGCATCTCTCACTTTTGCAAACTTTTTGACCCCATGAATCCATGAAAAGCCACAATTTTTATAATAAATTTAGTGATAACTGCATAGTGATCATTTGAGTAGGTAATTTGTAATAATTGTTTATTGAGATAAACGTGATTTATTGAATGCATGCGGTTTTGTAAGATTTTGTAAGGATAAAATATCACATTAACTCAATCCTCTCGATTGTCTTGAGGTTAAGATTTATTTTGTATTGGACAAATGGACGACACACCTCGCATCATGCCAGCCTCGATTTTCTCCGTAAACATGTTTAGATCAAGGAGCATTTGTCTTCTCAGTTCCAATATCTGCCTTTGTCCACGCCAGTCACCACATGCACTTGGCATGTTACGGCATGCAGGGAAAACATCTCGCCATTTTCCCGGTTGTTTACATGACACCGGAAATGCGTTTTCGGATGACAGTGTAAAGTTGTCAGAGGCGAAACTCAGCATTACAAACGATTTATTTACAAATGATTTTACATTTAAAAAGTCTGACTTTTCCGTATTTTCATTTTTATGACAAACAAATTTTGGTACGGCAAATCGAGTCGTGCAAAATTCCTTTAAAACAAAACAAAACCTAATCCAAAATCAATAGGATGCCAGTAATTATACGAATATTTAGAAACATTATTGACAAAATACGTATCATATATTTTATAATAACAGAAATACATTTTCCTACATTTCCACAATTATTATTTTTTTTTTAACGCAGACCTGTTTTGCAGTGTTCTGAAATATCACTAAGCATACAATACAATGCAATTTTGACTTCAGATTTCTTTTTTAAAGAAGACGCCATTTCTGATCAGCCCTAAATCTCATGGGGACTTTTAAGTATAAACACATACATACATACATACACACATACATACAGACAGACAGACAGACAGGGTGTGAAATACCGTTTATAAAATATGCAAGCTTACTGTCAGTTTAATTTTACGATCAAACTATTGATTCCCTCCACTTAAATAATCAAAGTAATTTTGCAATAAATACAACCAACGAAAAGCTATTACATAAATCGCTCTACGTTGTTCTAATCTCTGCACCAAGTGATTAGAACATTACTGACGGCTGATGTTAGACAGTGTCAAACCGGTACTGAATGTTTACAGATACTTGACCGGACGACCTTTTAGAAATTCAAAAGATTAATTTTGATTGCATACATCAATTGTATGTCATTTTTGATACCAGAATTTACGTAATGATAACTGAAGTGCTCGTATCTGAAGCACGACCTGTATGAGTTTTTGTCTAACTGCAAAGTGTAATGATTGATAACACAGACATTCACAAGAACCCCTGCGCTGCACATTGTAGTGTATCTTTGCAATGTGATAATAATAATAATATAAAATTCAGATTTCCATTTTAACCTTGAGTACCACCTTCCGTAGACAACGTGAAGAATTTTGGATTAAACAGCTTGGCACTACATATCCCTATGGATGTAATGACAATATACAAAGTGTGGGCAATCTATCAAACCCACTGTGTAAAGGCGTTAATGTGATGGAACTTTTTAATTCTAACGTAAGACGTAAACGAAGTCATGGATATCGTTCATACAACCGACCATACATACATGATGTCACTTTTTCATCTCTTTTACCTTACGTTAACAACATATTGGGTCTTCATCACATTCGCAGCAAACTTTATTCTGTTCCTTTTACAAATCTCAATAAACTTTTTGAAGAAGCAAGAGTGAGCCCCAACACGGATTCTTCAACCCCAGAATACACACTGAACTCCGTTATAATGGACATAGCTTATCACAGACTGTTTAAGCCTGCACGTGTTACAAACAATGACTGTGCTGAACAGAAACGTCTTTTCCTTAAACTTAAATTTACAAATAAAGGCATAGACGCTTTAAACATTGGCAATGTTCTAAATCACAAAAAAGTTCAGTCCTGTATTCCACCATATTTCAAACTGAAGACCACGCCTTGCATTTCATATAGCTATACACCTAGCATCGCATCCAAGCTATTCAATTACAAACAGTTTTGCAGTGCCTAGACATCAATCATCTTCTACACAACACTGTCACATGTTCATGTGCTTCATCTCCTTTCAAATACAATACTATCGGGCATGTCATTACCGGCGACGTTTCTATTGTTGAAAATGAAAGCCTCAAAAATCTTATTTTAAGGTGCCCTAAATACCGGGAAGCCCGTTCCTTTAATTGGCGTCAGAATTTCAATTTAGTTATGGATTCTGTCGAAGATTATAAGATTATGCCAGACGATGGGCCAAACATGAAGACGTAGAACCAGACACTTTGTCTGAATGGCTGAAAGCCATACGATGGTTTATTAAATCTCGTATTCGAAAACTTGAAGGGACTATGAAAACACGTTATCCCTCTGTATTTAATGATCCAGAAGTAGTTAATGAACTGGATAGGTTGCATGACCAATATGTACTGGTACCAGCAGACAAAGCCTCAAATAATATAGTTTTTCTTTGTAAGGCACATTACTATAATTGTTTATTAGAAGAACTTGGGTTTAATATGAATTCTGGTAATCCTACATATACACGTAGCTCACTTTCAAAAGACGAGATCCTTCAAAATCACGTATCCGTATTACGCTCATTTGATATACCTACAACGGATACCGATTTCGAGCTGCCATATTTATATTGGATACCTAAACTTCATAAAACCCCATATAAGCAAAGATACATAGCAGGATCCAGCAAATGTTCTACCAAACCTTTATCTTTACTCCTTACCAAGATATTGACAGCCGTTAAGGAGAAACTTCAACCATACTGTACAGTTGCTTATTCCAGAAGCGGTGTAAATCAGATGTTGATACTTAAAAATTCTAAACAGCTTTTAGAAAATTTGAAGGCACACAATTTTTCTCGAATTCACAGCATCAAAACTGATGACTTCTCTACTCTTCACACTACTATTCCACATAAAAAATGAAAAGAATGACTTTTCAGCATCATAGACACTGCTTTTTCACTAAAGGTGGTACCCGAAAATTTAAATATCTAGTGATTGGCTATCAGGATACTTATTTTGTCAAACACCACTCTGATTCTACACATAAATATACTGAAGTAGATATAAAAAACATGCTGAAATTTCTAATATCAATATATTTGTAATGTTCGGAGACGTGGTCTTTCAACAAACTGTCGGCATTCCCATGGGAACCGATTGTGCTCCTTTATCGGCCGACCTGTTCCTTTATTCATACGAAGCAGACTTCATTCAGAAACTGCTGAATCAAAAGAAGAAAAAGCTAGCGGTGTCTTTTGATTTGAGATTTAGATATATCGACGACGTTTTGTCGATTAATAATGACAATTTTCATACATATGTCAATGCGATATATCCCAGCGAACTAGAAATTAAAGATACAACAGAATCAACCACACACGCTTCGTACTTAGATATTTTACTTAATATAAACACAGACGGGAAATTAGCAACGAAGCTATACGATAAACGCGACGATTTCGGCTTTCCCATCGTAAATTTTCTACATTTAAGTAGTAATATACCTCAGACACCTGCATATGGAGTTTATATTTCACAAATGATCCGATATGCCAGGGCGTGCACAACATATGACGATTTCATATATAGAGGTAAACTACTCACTGACAAATTATTGACACAAGGATATCGAAAACCGCGTTTAATGTCAACGTTCCGCAAGTTTTACGGTCGGTATAATAGTCTTGTTTGCGACTACTCTGTTTCACTAAGTGAAATGTTGAGTTGCCTTTTCGTTGGCGGTTGTTGAGACGTCTGTACCAATTGTGGCGAGGATACAGTCCTCACGTGTTTCACTGGACTTGACTGTGGACTCACGGCGGGTGTGACCGGTCGACAGGGGCACTCCTCCATGGCACCTGATCCCACCTCTTGGTTTCCAGAGGTCCGTGTTTGTCCATTTTTTATCGAATTTGTATCTATGTACTGGACATTCTATTGATTTACACTTTGGTATCTGAGGTTTTTATATTCTTCAATACATGGCAACGGTTATATTGCAGTACAATATTTATTTCATGTCCTCAAGTTTGTGTTTTAAGGTTTAAATGTTAAACCTATGGTTGACGTTCAGCGAGTTTGTATTATACCAAATTGGATCAGAGTTGATGGAACAATTACTCTCACAATGCTACCAATGATAACTCTCATTACTTTATTATTATTAGGTCGACTGCCTGTAAAACCAATTCAAACGAATTTGCTGTGGCAATTTGATACACATTTAGGTTTGTGTCAAAGTTGACAATTAATTGTTAAAGCACATGACTAAACCTCGATAACAGATGTAAAACATACATGTTTTGTAATTGCTTTATGACTCCTGTACAATAATCACTCAGAAACATTTCATAATTATCAAACGTATCAACGTGTTTACACACTTACATCCATCCATCCATGTATCAATGTGTTTACATCCATCCATTAATACACTATAGACACATACATACATGCACACACAAACACACAACATTTTTAATTAAAGTGTGAAATGTCGTTTTTAAAATATGCGAGCTTATGACGGTTAATCTTTTACGATTGAATTGTGCATCCCCTGCCACTAAAACAATCAAACAAGCATACAAAAGCTACAAGTAATGAAAAGCTATTACAGATATTGCAAACCGAAATTCTAATATCTACAGTAAGTGATTATATCATTAAAGATTACTGACGTCCGATGTTAGATAGTGTCGCCAGCTTACAAACCGGTACTGAATGTTTACAGATACCTGCCCGTACGACCTTTTTGGAAATTCCAGAGTTCTTTAGATTAAATATGATTGCATATACACTCCAGACTTTATCAGTTTTGACAACACAATTTACATAACGATAAATGAAGTGCTCATATCTGAAAGACGACCTGTATGAATTTTTGTCTAATTGCAAATTACAAGGATTGATAACTCAGACAAACACGACAGGAACTCAAGTGTAGCTCGACATAGGGTAACTTTGACTTCAGCAATTATTATTCAATATTCTTTCACGTATTAGATTTAATACCAGCTGGAATATATGGTGGTCTTACAGCCCTTCATCCGTCCATCCATAAGAAACATTTTAAAATATTTTCTTACAGCGTAATCGCATATAACCAATTTCTGCAACTAAGAATGCTAAACATGTAATTTCAAGTTTGTGGTTGCTTTACTCGACATATACCAATATGACTGCAGTTACTTTAAATATAACATTATATATATATATATATATATATATAGATATATATATATATAGATATATATATATATGTGTGTGTGTGTGTGTGTGTGTGTGTGTGTGTGTGTGTGTGTGTGTGTGTGTTGACAAATATATTCATTAAGCAACAATATATTTATTACGGTGGAAAATTTCTTTTGCACTTGACAAAATCGCCCTGATGACAATATGTGTTAAACTGTAAATTAGCATTTATATACAGTAGATAAATACCTTCAAGGGACCTCCTTGGCCGAGTGGTTAGAGAATTGCGCTTTAAATCACAAGGCCTTTCACCTCTGGTTCGAATCCCGCTAAGGTCATTTCGAATTAAGTGGGAAAGTTTGCCAGTTTTCTTGCGGAAGATCGGTGGTCTTTACCCGGGTAACCGGGGTTTCTCCTCCACCAATAAAAACTGGACGCCATTATATGACTGAAAGATTGTTGAGTGTGGCGTAAAACAAAGAATCAAAATCAAAAGCAAAATCAATACATTCAAACTAAGAAAATTGTCAATTAAAATTCTAACGAATAAAATTATAAAATCATGCGTTGAATTGTTTGTCACACACACAAAGAGAGTCACACATACACACACAGTCACACACATATACACACACATGCACGCACGCACACTTTTGCTCTGAATTAATACCTCAATATTTCATGGATATCTCTATTTCTATGGTAATGTCAATACATATATTATTGACGACATCGTATAATAAATGACTTTAAGATTCTGTTACAATTATTTTAATGTAAAATGAATTCATAAGTATGTTAATAATGAGAGTGGCGATTTGCATTGCTAGTTAACCATTACCACATTTTGTTTTCGTCTCAAATATCCTTAATTTAATAACTTCACATTGAAATACAGACACTTCCCTCCATCTCGAGTGAATTGAGTTCTTATCAATGATTCGAGTTAATTCGTGTACTTTTCTCATATGGAAATCAATAGTACAACCGTATTTTCTTCTGTAAGCGATATTTATTTATAATTTTAAAATTCTTTATAAAGATATTGTTTATGTCTTAAGATTTGTTCTATGTAAAATGATTTTAACAATAATATTTGGTGTACCCTTTTTTATTTCCAGTAAAATTATTTCATAAATGGGGACGTCATTTATTATATATAAATTAATGGAAGTGCAGACGTGTGCCACTGAAACAATGGCTGCTTAAAGGGGCATTTCTATTTATTCAAAAAAGAATTCCCCTTTTTTCACTACACAGATTTATATGCAATAACAAAAACAGATATATATATATACTAGCATGGAGTTCTTCAATTACTATATATTTTGTGAAAATTGATCGTGAAACCCAGGTTTGGCACTTTTTCACTTGCGATTGAAAAACACTCTTCCTTACTATTTGTATACGAATACCACACTGGACCTTACCTTATTTTCACAATATATGTAGGAATATAAGATATTTTATTCCTGTGTATAGCTCTTATTTGTTTTTGTACATCGAAATAATTTTGGGGGGTAACCACAGCTAATGCCCTTTTAACAAGGAGTATTTGTCCTAACGATAGACCATCGTCTTGTCGCAAAATATAGGACATTCAAAGTATAATTGAAGAACTACCAATCCATAATCAAAACTCAAGTCCATTATAACACGACGAACCAGATGTGCAAAAGGTCTCAACATGAAGAATAAATGCGAATCCCAAAACGGGATAAGATCAGGTGTCCGGAAGGAGTCAGCGTCTTCTGTTGGCATGCCAAACCCGTCGCAAAAATTCCATTGAAAACTTTCTAGTCAAATTCGGTGAAAAGGTCAAGTTTGGTGATAAGGTCAAGTTCGGTGAAAAGCACGGTTGGTGAAAGGGAGTCACTGTCTGTGGTCGTGCCCCAGAATACTATCTCATATATCTGAGAGTGGGACTTCTCTTACACGACGACTCCAAGCGTTCAACAACGTAACCTTTTGTAAGTAGTTTATTTGCTGGTCGTTAGCTCTCAGAATAAAATATTGATAAGAAGTACATGCCCTGACATAACGTATAAGTTGTGAAATGAAAACGCCATAGGCAGGAGAAGATGGAATATTACTACTGAGAAACGGGAAGTTTGTGATATGGGAATTGAAATCGTCTCGTTTGTCATACAGGGATGTGTGAAGTTTACCGTGTTTTCCAATCGACAGATGTGTTGCTCTCTGTCGTCTCATTGATCTCTAGCTCTACAGGATATATTTGGCCGAGGTAATTCTGAAATTCTGAATTATTTATGGGCAGAACATCGTCGATATATTTTGTACCCAAAATTTGTATCCAAAATCCCTTGTCTGGCGGGGCAACAGAATAAAATGGCCGTGACAATCTCCAAGGGGATTAACAATATATAGCCCTACTATAGCAGTGAAAAAATGATGAACATTTTTATTTTTCTCTATATTTCATATGAATGTAATATTTTTAAAAACATTCATAACTCAAAGTATGTTACTTTTCAATCATCAGTGTTTATTTCACTATTAGTATTTGCTAATACAGGGGTTCAAAATTCTTTTTTAGATACTCAAGTCCTGGACTTGTAGAGTAAATTTCTGGCAAGTCCAACTGAGAAACTGAGAACTGAGAAGTCCATGCTGAATTTTGTTTATAAGTAATGTAACGGGTGATAGTTGTTGTCACCAGAATAATTGGCAGATTTATTCACATGTAGATGTCCAATATGAATTATCATAATATTTGTATATATATTTTAGTTTTGTTTGTTTCTGCTCTGAAATTAATAAAAATACAATTAGGAAATTGCATTCATAAAAATATACAATCATATATAGCCTAGTAAAACAGTAATCTGTTATAATACACAATGTTTAACCAATCTGTGTAATCAGTTCATTATACAGTGTCATAAAAATAGATTTGACTCAGAGTTAATTCCCTTTACAACAATTTACAACTACACAGTGTAATTAAGAGTTATGTCCCTTAACTGAAAATTCTGTACTTTTCTGAATAAAGTTAATAATATATTATTCTCTTCAAAAATACTAAGATTAGATAAAAAGAATCATTCAATAAATATTATAAATATAACGAACCTGTATGGTGGTACAAAGCCACTAAATGGTGTCTTTATTGAATGTGTTATATGATACCTATAATAATAATAATAATAATAATAATAATAATAAATACACTGTATAACGTGCTTTTCATATTTTTCACTACTATATATTGAAAAGCAACTCTCAATTCTATGTATAGATTTTACTCTTAACCCAATAACAGTAAAACTGATATTTACATTACTCACATACATGTAATTTACATATCAATCTGTAACTCATCAGTTACCGAAATAATCATTACATTAAAAATCTCTCTCAAACTGAACTCTTTCATTTCATGCATGATAAGTTAATTGAACATAAGAAGTTCATTATTATCTAGATGAATACTAGTAAAATAAAATACGTACAGTCAAAAGGTCTGGTCTTAGAATATGTTGTCAATGTCAAACCAGACAAGTGAGCTGATGGAATCAACTCAAAACTCCAATAGGAACCAAGTTTCTTAAGTGTAGTGACCAATGGTATATGTTGTTGTTTAGGTATATTAGGGTTATGTAGTAATTACTTATGACCTTTAGTGACCTGTGATGTCATCCAGGTAAATGTTTACAAACACTATGTACATATGTATATAAGGTAAGTAACAGTTCATATGACGTTATACTGTGTCTTTATTTTTAATTCATTTAATTTGATTTAATCGTTTGCGATATATCCCAGCGAACTAGAAATTAAAGATACAACAGAATCAGGCACACACGCTTCATACTTAGACATTTTACTTAATATACACACAGACGGGAAATTAGCAACTAAGCTATAAGACAAACGCGACGTTTTCGGCTTTCCCATCGTAAATTTTCCACATTTAAGTAGTAATATCCCTCAGTCACCCGCATATGGAGTTTATATTTCACAAATGATCCGATATGCCAGGGCGTGTACAACATATGAAGATTTCATATACAGAGGTAAACTACTCATTGACAAAATATTGACACAGGGATATCGAAAACCGCGTTTAATGTCTACGTTTCGCAAATTTTACGGTCGGTATAATAGTCTTGTTTGCTATTACTCTGTTTCACTAAGTGAAATGTTGAGTTGCCTTTTCGTTAACGGTTGTTGATACGTCTGTACCAATTGGGACGAGGATACACTCCTCACGTATTTCATTGGACTTGCCTGTGGACTCACGGTGGGTGTGACGGTCGACAGGGGATGCTTACTCCTTCATGGCACCTGATCCCACCTCTTGGTTTCCAGAGGTCCGTCTTTGTCCATTTTTACCGGATTTATATCTATGTCCTGGACATTCTATTGATTAATACTTTGGTATCTGAGAATTTTTATATTTGTTACTAACTACTGATACCTGAACATGTTATTAAAGTATCACTTGGTGTAAAATAAAAAGTATATGATCACAGCTGAGTTTTTGATTCTTCGTGAGTTACACAAGAAGTGGAATGAATGCTTAAAAAAGGGCACACGTTGGAGGTCAATATCTCGAGAACACGCGCATTGATTTTGATCATGTCTTCATCGTTGTTCTTATAATGAGTTTTATAAATACCAAAATTGGTTTTAATATCGTTATTTCGGTTTTATTTTTGTTTGTTTGTTGTTTTACTTGCCGTCGATAATATTTGACTTACAATGAGATGTAAGAAGGTGAAGTGTCACAGAAATTGTCCTGTGCTGTGGACTGACGCCAATGCAATGATGGTTCTTTAAAGTGCCACGCTTGCCGTCACCCGGTACCTTGGTTTTACACGGGACCTTGGTTTATAATATCATCCAAAACTCCATGCCGAGAGTAGTTTCGAGGTAAAATGTACAAAAGCACATTAGAATAGAAAAAAAACTTTTCTGTCGTTTTCAATTATATCAAAATATATTGAAACATTCGTTCAAAGGGTCGGCATATATGAACGACGAATGTCAGTCAAAATTGCATATCAGTATTTCGAACTGTTTAGGCGGTACTAAAGAACTACCATTCATCGTGAATAAATAAAATTTATGCAAACAGTTCATTATCGAGTGAAAGAAATTTTGATAGCCATTTAATAATATCAAAATATCACAAATATCGGTTACCAACGTATAAATCATTGGGATGTCCAAGATATAAGTACAAATCTGGTAAAATGGATCAACAAGAAAGCGAGACGTGGGATCAGGCGCCATGGAGGAGTAAACATCCCCTGTCAACCGGTCACACCCGCCGTGAGTCCAGTTAAATTAAAATAAAACACGTAATGAATGAATCCTCGTCTTAATTGGAACAGTCGTCTCAACAACCGCCATCGAACAGGTTACTCAACATTTCACTGAGTGAAACAGAGTAATCGCATACAAGACTATTATACCGACATATATTACCACTTAAATATGGAAAATTTACGATTTTAAAGCCAGAATCGTCGCGTTTGTCGTATAGCTTAGTTGTTAATTTCCCGCCTGTGTCTATAGTTAGTAAAATGTCTAAGTATGAAGTGTGTATGTTTGATTCTGTTGTATCTTTTATTTCTAGTTCGCTAGAATATATCGCATCAACATATGTATGGAAATTGTCATTATTAATTGACAAAACGTAATCGATATATCTAAATGTCAAATTAAAGGACACCGCTAACTTTTTCGTCTACTTTGTATGAATAAAGAAACAGGTCATCCAGTAAAGGAGGACACTTGGTTCCCATTCGAATGTCGACAGTTTGTTGAAAGATCACGTCTCCGAACATTACAAATATATTGTCCAAACGTATGTTTAGATTCTAATGTTTTGACCCTGAATTGACATTAAAAGTTTCTGATATGTCCAGGTCTCACCACCAGTTACTAAATTGTTGAAAACTTTTTTTATACTAAGGATACACTTTTACAAGTTTTCTTTTAAATTTATAATACGACCTTTCTTCTGCTCATCTGTTCACAAATGGGGTATCCATCTTGAATTTACTTTTTAAGTTTAAGATATTTCCTCAGAATACCATAAATTCGTGTTAACCGGGCTAATTGCCTCACGGTGTATCGAGCATCTTTTTAAGGATATTGCGGATATTTTTATGTTGTTCTTAGATGTAGTTGTTGCAGGTGGATCTGGGCGGGCTGGATCTTTAAATTGCTACTCTCCAGTCCTAAATTTAGCTACCCATCTACAAAGAGACCTGTAAGACATTTGACCTTCCCATAAATGTCGTACACAGTAAATATCTGCAGGTTTTATGCCTAGTTGTGACTTACCTTTTAATTTCAAGCACATGATCGTAACTATATCCTGGACATTTTAAAGATTTATACTTTGGTATATGAGATCTCTTATACATTCAAACATTTTTCCCCTCATATTCCCTCAACAATCATCATAAAATTCTATCTATTATATATCTACAATTGTGTAACTCAGGTGTGCTTGAAATGTCTGACAATACTGTTGTTCCTTATATGGTTAAAATTCGAAAATGAAATAAGGTTATTGTACAATTCATATTTGTCTGCAGGAGATACTACTACCGATTACTCTACCTCTGAAATATTATATAATCATAAATCCGTTCTCACTTCAAAATTAAATTTTAATTTTGAAATTTAAAATCTTCAAACGTATTTCATGCATGAAGTCTTTTGATTTTTCTACCCTTTACACCACAATCCCTCATCAAAAATTCCAAAACATCTATTAACATCTATTATAGAAAACTCTTTTGCATACAAAATAGAAATCGCAGATATAAATATTAAGTGTTAGGTCATGAAGAACCTTATTTTGTCAAGGTACACTCAGATTCCAATAACAAGTACACTGAAGACGATATTATTAAGATCCTGGGGTTTCTAGTAGACAACATCTTCGTGGTTTTTGCGGGAAAAGTTTTCCAGCAGGTTGTCGGCATTCTAATGGGTACCAATTGTACATCTCTCTTGGAATCGGAATTTATACAGTCTCTGCTCACCAAGGAAACAAACAGTTAGCATCTCAGTTCAATTAAACGATGTCCTGTCCATTAATAATTCAGAATTTCATAATTACCTCGGCCAGATGCATTCTATTGAGCTAGAGATCAATAAGACAATAGAAAGCAACATATTTGCTTCTTACCTAGATTTACTCCTGTCGATTGGAAAGGGCGGTCAACCTTATGATTTCAATTTCCATATTACAAACTTCCCGTTTCTAAGTGGTAATATTCCATCTTCTCCTGCCTATGGCGTTTTCATTTTACAACTTATACGTTATGCCAGGGCAATCTCTTATGAATGTTTTATTCTGAGAGCAAAACGCTTAGATAATAAACTACTTACACAAGGTTACATTGTTGAACGCTAAAGAAGTTTTATGGCAGATACGGGGATCTTGTTAAACATTATGAAGCCCCCCTCTCAGAAACATTAGATAGTATTCTGGAGCACGGCCACAGACAGTGATTCCCTTTCACCAATCGTGCTTTTTCGCCGAACCTGACCTTATCACCAACCCTTTTCACCGAATTTGACTAGAAAGGTTTCCATGGAACGTTTGCGACGGGTGTGACACGCCAGCAGAAGACGCCGAATCCTTCCAGACACCTGGTCTTATCTCCTTTTGGGATTCGCAATTGTTCTTCATGTTGAGACCTTTTGCACATCTGGTTCGTCGTGTTATAATGGACTTGAGTTTTGATTATCGATTGGTACTTCTTCAATTTTACCTTTTCAGTGAGCTAATTCGTACTTAATGACCTAAAGGTTTATTTCTAAACTTATTTGTAAACATTTTTCACCCCACTATTGTCATTATATAACAATTTGTAATTGCTTATAACTGTTTCGCTTCAATAAAGTCATTCTCTTAGGTCGAGTGAATATTTGTGGATTTGCTTTTCTCTGATACTTCGATTTGCATTATCTGTAAATATAAAATGAATACTGATATTTTTTCAACACCTGGGTAAAACAAAACATGGTGATGAGTGCATGGTGATTATCATTCCGGTATACTTAAATCAACTTTTGCGTTTCAATTAGTGAATAACGTGTAAAGACAAACAAACGTGTAACCTAATCTTAGTAAAATGTATTTCAGTAGTAATTGTCCTTTTTCTTTACGTACCGGTACAGTTCATTTCGTCCCGACCATGCACACAATGAGAGCCCTTATGATCCATTTTTCACTACATTTCTTATTCATTTTTCGAATGCGGGATCTACTTAGGCCTGCATTTTAGATACATGCATTCCATATTTGGGTGTATATAAATGTTCCTGTGTTTCTTTTTAATCGTTGAAGTGTTATATATCGCCGACAGGGGTCAATAGCGATATATTATGTTAAAGAAAAACCCTGTTTAATCTAATGATTTTTATGTTTCAATTAACTTTATGGTATTAAGACACACCACGAAAAATATGCCCATATGTCATGCTCACATTTTTTTCATTTAGACCTAGACCTACCAGGGGTTTTACCAAAAACGAGAACATGATAAATCCTTACCCAAAAATCCCTGGTAAGTTAACAATTGTGAATATGAAAATTTATCTCGGCATCGAGTAGGCCTAATTTATGGTTTACCGCCAACATCACCAACATCTGTGGCATCTGAAACGGATATATCAGTAGCTAATATTGATTAAGATCAGCGATATATATAACTGTTAAGATGTCACGATGAATATAAAAATTCTTAAAATCAAGATTTGAAGCGTGTTTTTTTTTTTTTTTGGGGGGGGGGTTGTTTTTGTTTTGTTTTTTTTAAAATTGATATTATAACGAATTTGGTGTGTGTCAAATACTTAAAGCTTAACGGCTAAGTCACAAGAGACATAGGCCTATATGTATTTTGTATATATGAATTATTTGAAATACGATTACTAACTATGACTAATGAGTGCCAAAAATATCTTGCACGGATGCCGAAATTTACTGCAAGCAAGTATTGAAATTACCTGAGACTGATTCCCGCTCTCCTTGAACTTAATTCATTACAATATATAATTTCATTATGGACCTATATACCATTTCAAAATTATTTTATTCCTTTAAAATTAAATGAAAGTATAAAATAAGATATTACTGAACATTTTATTCAGTACTACAAAACAGCGAAAGGTTGCAAACACACTTTAAATCCCTGGACGCCTATTTTGTCAAGTTTGGTAGATAGCAGTACCGATTTTTCACCGAATGCCCTTTGACCCCGTGGGCCGTTTATATCAATCCGATATAGCGGCACAGTAGTATTGATAGGTTTTTTCCAAGAAAGTTAAAATAAAATAAAAAAATAATAATGACAAGCATATATATATTAGGAAAATTCCTTCAAATGTATCCGGTCTGGTCAATATAAATAGCATCAAAGGTAATGTAAAGTCCTGGATATGTTTTGTAATTCATGAATATTAAAAAAACAATTTCTCTCCATCTCATCGCTGTCAAATGTAGTTTTATTTCAGAGGTTTTGCGAGATAGAAAGTGGAAGAAACAATAGTGTTCAAATACCTACTGAGAGGTATCATTGTTGACTAGCCGATCATTGAGGATATTTATTTTAATAAGATATTTTCATTACAACAGCCTTAAATATGATCAAAATGAATAATACCATAGGCGTCGGAACCGGGGGGCTAGGGGCGGAGGGCTTAGACCCCCCCCCCACACTTTTTTTTGCAAAGAAGGTGTTGAAAATTAAGGCTTAGCGCCTAGATGTTTCTGGCGTGTGTGTATTTTAAGTTGGTTTAGCCGCCCCACTTACAATTTGCTTCCGACAGTGTTGATACAACGACATGAAAAGTACACATTTCTCACATTGTTAGATGGCACCTTGTAAGATTTATTTCCCCTTTTTAAGTTGCTGCTATACCTGGTAATAGAAAAAGGCTTCATATATCCATATCAGTTAATCAATATCGCTGTCGAATCAAGAAATGCACACGTATTGTTTGCAGTAATGTTGTTGGATTTCTGTTTGCTTGCCTTTTGAACCCATATCCCTATAAAATTGATTGAAAAAACATCTATTCAGTAACAAATTCGTTTTTGCGTTCTTGTCACTTTGTCCCTCAACACATTTACAAACACTACACAGCAATATAACTATGCCTCACGTCATAATTCGATACAAAATTTGTTACTTCAAAATAGTTGAAAGTTCATGTTTTCCGGGAAATCCACGTCTCAAAATAAATGCAGTTTCACCAAGTTCATGATTTATCAATTTCCTTCTTTTTAATATCAGTGGAGTTTTGTTAGATTTCGACTTTATTTCATCTCAAATATTTGCCAATTGTGTGAAGATTCGTTCCTCACATATTTCATTTGGACTTGACTGGACTCACGGAGGGTGCGACCGGTCGACAGGGCATGCTTACTCCTCCATGGCACCTTAACCCACCTTTTGGTTTCCAGAGTTCCATGTTTGTCCATTTTTACCAGATTTGTATATATATCCTGGATATCCTAAATATTTATACTCTGGTATCCGAGATGTTTTATATAAATAAACTCATTCTGTTACATCAGTTTGACACAACGCCATCGATATTTCTATAACCAAGTAGGTATATTCATGTTTTATTCAGAAGTAAACATTAACAGTGTTATGTAACAAATTGCATATTTATTAAGTCAACATTCTAGTTCAACCATGTGGTTTAGCTACGTTTTCTATATTTTGAACATAACTACATTATCTAAATGTTAATAAAGAAATGAAAAACATGTATACTGTAGGATATTCTGTATTCAATTATTAATTGTATCTAGCACTCTTGAAAAAACATCTTAGACGATTTAGCTGTTACAATCTCGTACGCCTTATCCTAGATGGAACTTTGATAACAATAAATGAATACAGATACTATGATATTAATCATAAGAAGATTCGGGATCGTATACAAATTAGGTGTGATCAGGTGCTAGAAGGAGTCCAGAGCTGGGATAGGGTGCTACGAAGAGTAAACATAACATTATATGTAGTTAATATGAATATTTTATGGTACCCGAATGAAACAAATTCTTTATTTGTTTGGCTGGTTGTATCGATGTTTAACGTCCCACTCAAGAATATTTCACTTATATGGAGACGTCACCAAATGCCGATGAAGTGCTTCAAATTTTTGGCCTATGCTCGGCACTTACGATCATTGAGCAGTAAAGGTTCTAACGTGCCGACACGTACTGTGACACAGGATCTCGGTTTTTACTGTATCATCCGAAGGACAGGAATCCGACCTGCCGCCGACTGAATTCTAACTCACGGCTGAGTCAGGTTGGCTCCTTTATCTACTCATTAAATTTGTCGTGTTCTAATGGACTTGAATTTCGATTATCAATTGGTACTTCATTTTTACTCTATAAAGTGATTTGTTAATGAGTATATATAAAAAGTAACTTTCTTAACCCCTGTGTAACATTTCTTTTGATTGGAAGTATAGCTTAAAGGGACATTGTCTGTGTATGCAAAAAGAATTTCGATTTTTCTACTTTTATTACTTGTACTTGATGTACAATAGGAGCTATACACAGGTATAACAAAATCTTATATCCCTACATATTTTGTGAAAATAAGGTCAGGTCCAGTGTGGCTACATATACAAAGAGAACGGTTAAATCAATTAATTTATTTAACAAATTCATATCGGCATGACAAACGCTTTCCTTTAACATTATTAACGGCACTAATTGAAATTTTGCTATTGTGGTAATGTCACGCATGGATTGATATGATTGAAGCTATATCATCAACACACAATTTATGTTCAGAGAGCGCATGTATACCTTAATTACTAAAAACGTATTACGATAAATATCTATGTCCGAGTTATCTCCCATTTACCTCGGTGATTATCAAGATCGTACGCTGGAGAGTATGAAATTTGAACCTCAGTCATTGTAAATACGAGACTAATTCCAATTCCAGACATTTACTGCACAACCTACATCCAGTTCTAGTCATATACGAAAGTAATTAAAGGATTTAGTAACCATTTTTTATTTATAGTTCACAAGTGAATGTCGCTGGATTTTAGGAAAAACGTAAAACAATGGCGCTGTGTATATATAAATATGCTCTGACATATTGAAGCATATTACTTCATAACAATAATCTTTGTTTTACAATTAAAACAGCATAGCTGTCCTTGTTCACATTGACAATTGACACCGGTTCAATAACACACACACACACACACACACACAGATATATATATATATATATATATATATATATATATATATATATATATATATATATATATATATATATATATATATATATATATATATATATATATATATATACATGTATATGTGTGTGTGTGTGTATGTGTGTGTGTGTATTAGAAAGTGAACTTCCTAATTAGGTTATACATGTAAAATTACTCATTTATTTACTCAAGCTTCCTGATTAAAGCTTTACATGTGAAGTTACTTAAGTAGCCACTTAGTCGGAGATGTCTTAAGCAGAATTACCTAACCCCCCAAGTTTGTTAACTTAAAAGCAGCACGGCGACAGCTAGGGCGTGATTTCTTTCTTTAAGTGATAAAATATCCTTATATAAAGATACAAAGTTCTCATTAATTACACGTGCACATATTGGCGTGTTTAAAAGTTCTACGAATTTGAAAATAATATTAGTGGGCATGTATAAAAAAAAAATAAATGGCATTGTCGGCAATATTCATACCGACCTCACATTGGAAAGTTCGTAGACATGCGTAGTCATTGGTTTTCATCCTAACTGGATAAACCGTATTTCAAGTGAATCCTATCCATCCGAATTCTGTAATTTTATTTATCTATTTGAATGAAACACAAAATAAAACGCTAAAATAGTCCGGTTACTTCGGTGTCTATTTGTAGTATTGCTGGTCAACTTGTACTCAAGTCAAATTGGCACCGAGTGATTTTGGCTCTTCGGAAATTTGGAAATCGGCACTTAGTGTGGTTGCATCGGTATTTGGAAATAACAGTTTTGGATTGTGTTGATGTTAATTAGAAACTTTGAAAATGTTTATAAAGGTAACAATGAAGATTCATTTTAATAGGTTCGAAAAAGCAATTATGATAAAAAAATCTATCAAATTAAATTAAAAAAATCGAATTATTGAATTAACTTACATTCCATATATTTTTTTTAAGTTTAAACTATTATTGCTAATTGCTATTAAACATTATATTGGCCAAACAGGCGTTCGGATGTAATGAAAAGAACTAAAAGGAATCTAAATCAAATGATGTTGTAATTACAGAGATAATGACGAAAATGTGGTTTTGTTAGGTCCGATCCTCATTCACTCAACCTGACAATTCAAAGAAAAAATATTAGAACACACACACACACACACACAGACACACACACACACACACACACACACACACACACACACACACATTTTGATAGACTACTAAAAATCTAAATTCGAATCATTCATATTCATGTACTACACAATGCAGAATATATATACATGTTATCATAGTGTAGATAATTAAATTATAATGTACTTGGAAGCAATTGCCGAAATCATGTGCACTTTCCGAAATATTAAGTCACCATAAAAGATTATACAATATAGACCTATGGATTCTGCTTTAGAGGACCGATGTCACTAGGTGTCAATATGCATAATATCACTGAGGTGCCGAGAGAACCGTCGTGGCTCCACGGTGGAATGCTCGATTCGCAACATGAGGGTCACGGGTTCGAGTCTCGGCATAGGTGACTGGTTTCCCCTTTCCTTTGGATGAGTAAAAGAGTAAAAAAAAATTAGGTCCGGTGTCGTGTAGTAAATTCTGAATTTACTGGGTGGCTGTAAACACAAAATTTACAACATGACACTCGTGTCACAGTACTTACTGAGTAGGTGTTGGCACGTTAAAGAACCCTCACTGCTCAATGGCCGTAAGTGCCGAGCATAGGCCAAAATTTGAATTAATTGTTGGGTAAGGTTTGTCAATCAGTCGGTCTAGGTTTTTGTCTTAGTACGATTGGTCTTCGGTGCGAGTTTTCCTTGTAACTTCACTCAACCATCTACGAAGATGATCGGAAAGTAATCAGACTTGTCTTGTTTCATTTTCCATGTAAACACAAAAATTATTGATGATTTTTTTTGCACCTGCACTATGTTTTCGACGATTTTCGGGTGATTTTTATTTTATACAATCGATTCATGGTTATTACACACTTTCCGAAAAAATATTTCTAATTTAGCTAATGCTGCTTTAAGGTAATATTCATAAGTATTGCATAATTTTGTCTAACTAGGTGTATAGCCATTCAAATACCTAAATATATTATATATGTATTTTGACCCTCAGATAATATCAGTAATTTAATAAAATATAAATATGTAGTTTCCATACGCATTTATATGTATCAAAATAAATATTACATTAACTAATATTTAATTAATTTAGTTCCTAATTTTATAAATAAAGCCACATTCTCGCCTCAGTGTCAATTAAATTATGAGATCATAATAATCTCTGAATTCTGAAATAATTTATACTACTAATATATTTTTTTCTAAACCTACATGTACATATGTAACTGAAGAAGCATCAAATTTTCTCACTCAACATTTATGCACCACATCCTCGCCTCAATGTCATTTTTTAAAACAGAAAATATCTGGAAATTAACAAAGTGATATATAAATCTAAATACAGGTATGTGTAATTATCACAATAAAAATAATAATGATTAAAAGGGGAATTAGCTGTGTTACCAAAAACTCATTTCAACTCTTTTTCTATTACAACCTGGTTATTTTGAAAACCCTAAACCAATATATCCGGGATCCTCTGTAATACATACATACATACAGACAGACAGACAGACAGACTGGCAGGCAGACAGACATACATACAAACACTCAGAACACTCAGACATAGATATATACATATACATAGATACATGCGTGCTTACGTACATGCGCATGTACGTAAGTAATTTTTTTTCTAATTGTTAACAATTTACGTCTTTAGTTTTTCACTTTTTGTTAGCTTATTTTTAGTTTTTATAATGTAAATCATCTCCAGCTTATAATAGCAAGGTACTCAGCGATGCAGAACGAATTGACCCATTAGCAGCATGAAAACATGACCACATTTAATTATAAAATAAAATTGTGGGTATTATCTAGAAATCTTTAAACATTCTGTACCACAGTATATATTTTATATATAATAGTAAACGTGCTTGGTTTGGTTTATTATCAACGTTTCATCAATAATCACCCGAATAATTTCTGTTTATACGTGTCTGACAGTGAGAGGTACATAATTGCATTGCAATAAATCTTGTTTAAGAAATAAATATTGTAACACTGGTTAAAATTGAATAAAACATTGAATAAAACAATTGTGGCGATGTTATTGTGGGAAGATGACTGTCGTAATATAAAAAGTTAGAAAATATGATATTGCAATTTGATTTAACCTTTATTCAATATAGATATTTCAAATTAATCTCATTTCCTTACTTTTTATGTCGGCATTAATTTTTTATGGCATCGATCATCACTAAAAGTTGCAGTTTTAATATATGTTTTACATAAAATTTCATGTAATGTAAAAGGCATGCAAGCTTTCAAAATGAATATTTTGTTGGTATTAAAAGTTTGAAATATTCAACGTTTTATACAATATAAAAAATCTCTGATACCAAAGTATAAGTCTTTAGTATGTCCAGGATATAGATACAAGTCTGGTAAAAATGGACAAACACGGACCTCTAGAAACCAAGAGGTGGGATTAGGTACCATGGCGGAGTAGACATCCCATAGCAAAAGATACCGGGTTGAGAAAAACTTGCTATAATGTCTTGTAAAATATATAAAAAAAGCTCAGATACCAAAGTATAAATCAATAGAATGTCCAGGACATATTGAATCTCTTGTTAAGAAAACGTCAAAACAATTCAACAATGGGAACGTACTCAATATATATTTTTCTGATTTTAATTGGATAATTATACATTTAGTTTTATCATTCGTAAAATTAATTATTATCCCGAGGCCGGAATTCGTCAAATTTATGTGGACTAAGCACAATGTATTTCATTTTTGCACCACAGGAATAATAGACATTGGACCTTGGATCACAGAGGATACAATTTGTGGAAGCAAATCATATATAAAGCACAACTACAGATATAATAAAGTCACTAGACCCTGGGGGCGGGGAATCCCAGTTACCTAGACATTCACCAAATCAATGTTCCAATAGTGTCAATAAGGGAAACGTACTACACAAGCACTCGTGTGTGTGTGCGTGTGTGCATGTCTGTGTGCGTGTGTGTTGCGTGTCTGTGTCTATGTCTGTCTGCGTGTGCGTGTCTGTGTGTGCGTGTCCGTGTGTGTGTCTGTGTGTGTGTGTGTGTGTGTAATAAAATACTGTACATACTAAAAGCTGTACATAACAGTTAGTTGTTTATCTAGTCAATCAATGAACCATTCACATTCAATTTTAAAAATGCTGTTGAAAGTATTTATTAATTATAGATTGACAACCATTATATGTTTAAATATAATAATTTTATCACACAATTTGATATGCGTAGGCGAGTCCATTATATACAGCCTTAATGTGTCACTATATTCCATGACATCTTTTATCAGATAAAAAGTGAATTACTATTGACTATTTACTGTTTAATTGTCACATTCTGTATATGCATTACATACAGTCAGGACTTATTTTTTGTCCGTCAAAAATGCTTATATTTTTTGGCATTTGTTCTTTTATGTTTATTGCAGCAGATGCAATAGATTTGAAAAAATATGAATTTGCAGATTGTAAAAAATTTGATATATCTTGTCAAGTTCGACGAACCACCGCACGACTTCTCGCAACCGAAAAACGTAGAATATTAGGACATGTGGCCAAAATAACGAAAGACGAAAAACAGGAAATTTTAGATATAGTAAACGCCACGGAAAATGTAAACTTCTTAAAATGCAATAAAACTGTTTTAGATACGACCAACAGGATAAAAGGTAAGTTTGTTTATATTAAATTTTAAGAAAGACGATATATATGCATTTCCTGTATGAGTATTAATGAAATATCACTTTACATCTCCTCAAGACACAAATTAGTTTGTGTATTAAATTGAACAATAAACGGGATGCTTCCGGGAACGTTCTGAACATTTGCTGTATTATGCTTACCGAAAAAGCAAAACAGTTAAAGAACGTAAATGAACATAGTCATTGTATAACTAAATCTCGTAAATGTAAAAATTCGTCGACATCTTTGATCGAGCATTATCATTATCAAAATATTTGTTATTATTAAAACCATTATAAATATAATCAAAATTACTAAAATTATTATCAATTATCATTATTATTGTTATTATTATTAACCCCCCCCCCTCTCAGGAATATTTGATAGTATTCTGGAGCACGACCACAGACAGTGACCCCCTTTCGCCAATCATAAAAGTACCTGGTGACAATTTCACCGAACTTGACGTTTTCACTGAATTCGAGACGTTTCCTGTAACATTTGGGACGGGTGTGGCATGTTGACAGAGGACGCTGACTCCTTCCGGGCACCTGGTCCTATCCCGTTTGGGATTCGCAATTGTTCTTCATTTTGAGACCATTTATACATTTAATTTGGCGTATTCTAATTTTTATTAAAACTTTTTGATACCTACGTTTGTAGTGTGCTATTGTATGCATGTGAAATATGGGGAAATAATAATGTTGCTGAAATTGAAAAAATACAGTTAAACTTTTGTAAAAGAATTTCATGTGTGAAAAAATCTGCTTGTAATTCTATGATATATGCGGAACTAGGTCGCTTACCTTTAAAATCTCAAATTTTGTACCGAGTTATAAAATATTGGTTTAAATTATTACAAAATGATAACTGCATATTAGCAACATCGTATAAAATATTACTCGAAGATGCCGAGGTAAGTAAAAAAATAAATGGGAATTAGGCGGGTTTTGTGAGAGACAAACGTTTTGCTTTAGGTTTTGGAGAAGTGTGGCTAAGGCAAATACCAAATGACAATTTACTTTTACCTGCACTTAGACAGAGGTTGGAAGATTAAGAGACTCAAACAATTTTAGAATCACTTGACAATTATAATAAATGGTTGATTTAGCGGGGTTCATCTGCATACTATTTATTTATATAAATATATTGTTAGCGGGGTTCATCTGCAATACTATTTAACAAAATATCTACCTAAACAATATCGAATTCTTATTTCACGTTTACGGTTATCTGCACATAATCTTAAAATTGAAACAGGTAGATATCAAAATATACAAAGAAATAAAAGATTATGTGAAAATTGTAATCTTTCCCAAATTGAAGATGAATAACGCTTTGTTTTGATTTGCCCAAAATATACAAATTTAAGAATTAAGTACATAAAAAAATACTACAGAATAAGACCTTCTACTTTCAAATTTGTACAATTATTAAGTGTACAAAATTTTAGAGAATTACTTTTATTGGGAAGATATATAAAGGAAGCGAACAAAATAAAATTGTAAAAAATCAAGGTAAAGAATGTTAATTTGAATAAGACATGCTTTTGCAGTAATTTCATATAACCATTTATATCATAGAACAAACAATTTTTGTTATTATTCCTTATAATTTGATATGAATTATCAATTAACTTGTACCTATGTTTTTGTGAAAATGTGTAAGCCTCACTGTTGCATTTTTATTATTGTTTTCTATATTTATATAACATGTACCAATAGACCTATGGTCTAAGGATTGAAAATAAAGAGTATTTCATATTGTCTAATGGACTCGACTTTCGATTATCAATTAGTACTTCTTCATTTTAAATTATTATTATTATTATTTAATTATTATTATTATTATTATTATTATTATTATTATTATTATTATTATCATCATTATTATTACTGTGAGAGTGCGAATGATAGAGTGTATGTATTTGCTGTTTGTATACAAGCCATGAAACATATGTAGCGTTGAATGAAATCATTGTTAAAAATATGGCAATAAGATATGTTTTAAAAAATATATATTATTATTATATTTTGTTTTTGTTTTTTTCTCTTTTGTGTGTTTTTTTTTTATTTTTATTTATTTATTTTTATTTTTTTTTTTACATCAGTCATTGCATGTGTAATCCGTGTTTTTCCAGGAATGGAAATCAGTCCTTATAGTTATATATACTTATATAATATACTGTACTTGGTTGAACACGAAAATCGTTCTATATATTGACTTTGAAGGGGATGGTCTTCAAATGATATAACAGCTGGACAGCTTAGTTTCCAGCACCAAATAAACTATGAAACCGTTTTTTACATATGTAAATATATAAAATTTAAACTAACACCTATACGTGAAACCCTTACAGTAACGAATCGCGAATTATCTGAAGTCTGTCAAATCCCCCTTTCCTATTATTACATACATACATACATACATACATACATACATACATACATACATAATTTGTATTCATTGTTGTTTTTATTCATTTTTAAATTCATTGTATTTACGAAACATTTTCATTTTTAGACAAGTATATATTGAATTTCAGACATTCTTGGCCATAACAATGCAGAAGAAATATTTGGTATTCGCAGTATCAGACGAAGGAGATCAATTTTCTTTATTAAAGGCGATAAAGGAAATACAGGGAATATAGGTATAGTAATTTTAGTATTGCACTACACACACATTTCTCCCATTTGAGACCGATTTTGTCAGAGAATTTAGATGTCGGATAAAATATTATCTCACTCCTTTGGGTGAGACAACCCCCTTCCGGAAATACATGAACAATTTTTAACATTTTTGTCGTCTCCCTACTGTCTCTCTTTTACACTGTTTCAACGTGAGCGAAAAACGTCCAACACTACGAACGTCATGGACAGACAAAATTGTGTGCCCTCATATTCAGATTTCGTCATCCTTCCCTCAAGATAGTGTTATATTGTAATAATCCTATTGTTCAATTATTAGGACGACTTGTTCTTTCCAAAATAGATACCCCAAAGTTTGATGCCGTAAGAACAATTCAAAAGATCATTAGATAGACTTAAGCCGTGAAAACATGTTAATGTTCAAAGGGGCATTAGCAATATTTTTTTTCAAAAAAAATCCTTTCCCTTTTTACTACTTAGATTGCTATACAATAACAAAAAAGGATATACACAGACATAAAAATTCTTAAATTTTTATATATGTTGCGTAGATTGCTATGCGAAACCCAGTTGGTCCAGTATTCACTTGAAATTTGCAATTGCTTAATTCAGCCTAACTATTCGTATATGCAAACCTTATGACCCTATTTTCACAACATATTTTGGTATATAATAGTGTTTATGCCTGTGTATAACTCTTATTTGTTATTGTACAATAACTACATGTGGTACAGTTTGTTTGTTTGTTTGTTTATTGTCGTTTATCGTCCCACTCAAGAATATTTCACCCATATGGAGACGTCACCATAAGCCGGTGAAGAGCTTCAAATTTTGGCCTATGCTCGGCACTTACGACCATTGAATGATATTTTTGAAATTGAATGCACAACAAATTTCAATAATAACTGAACATTATTTTGCATACATCTTTGTAAATCACGCTGACAATTATTGCGCATTTAAAGATTTTTATTTTAAATATACGTTTCGATTTATTATTTGGTCTTGTCTGATACCACTTTCACTTTAGAAAATTTATTTAATATTGGAGCACAACTGATTGATTAAAATGTTTCATGTTTATAATATTTATAACCAATAGGTCGTTGCCACTGCTGGTGGACCGTTTGAGTCCCCGAGGGTATACATAAACTTAGTATATGTTATATTTTATATGTACCAGCTGATAATCTTAAACTAAAGTAATGTTTCACACTGATAACACAATTTAAATTCTAAACCCCAAAAAGCTAAGATAGTCATATTTTTGGAGTCGTTACTCCTAGACGGATTTGGCTATACATTTAGATTTATTATTTGGCCATGTATTATACAACTTTCCCTTTGGAAAATCTATTTAAAATTGGAGCTCAACTGATGAAGTCTCATTGATAGAAACAATCGTCTTGAGCATAATAACTTTGATATTATGTTTATGATACTTATAGCAATATCCTTAACAAGTGCTCGTGTAAATACTCAATTTGTTTTTTCAAGAATGAAAATATGTATCTTAATTGATGTAGTCGTCAGTTACGCTCAAAACATTTAGAAATAAAAATAATGAATCACGGATCTGTCACGAGTTTCCATTCATATCACATTATAATACTATCGAGCGTTTTAAATTTTCCATTTTGCGAGCCTCAAATTTCAAATAAGTAACATATATATGATATCAATGGACTGACAGATTCTTTTTTATCATATGATCTAACATATACAATCTATCGCCGTTAGTCTTTATTATACATGTTGCATATAAAATATTTATGTAATCTATTATGAAGCTGCATGACACATAGATCATTGATAAAAATCTATAATTCGAGTATTCACTTAACGAAGTTGTTCTTGTCAAGGACGAAAGTCGAACATCGGCGGTTCAAGTCACGTATTTAAAACTGCAATCTCATTGAATATTTCGTATACATGATTGTGCAGAACATATTTTGTAGTCCTTATCATTGTCTTTTCTCAACCATTAAAAATGGCTACCACCATACAATTGAAAAATTGTTGAGAGTGGCGTTAAATACTGTTCAAAATCAGATCATACATCAGCTTGACCCTTTTAACCCTAAGTATCTGAGTGGTATGCCCTTTTTCTATTGTTTAGACCAGTCTATTATGGCCTGTAGGGTTTGAAGGGTTAAAAGATAAGAAAAATACCATGAAAGGCTAACAAAACAAATATCTTGATTACAAGTATCGTACTGCTACTTCATTTTGTCTTTGTAAATGGAAGTTTAATGAAACATTTCATTTATTTTAGGTGGCACTGGTGATGGTGGTGTTAAAGGCATCAAAGGAGATAAAGGTATGATCAATTGTAAATAATCGAGTTATACATGTACTTATCATAAAGGCTCTGTCACACATTAACGATTTGTAGAACATATGCTGGCCTAAGAATAATTTATCAGAAATTCATAAAACCGTGGCATACGTCGAACTTTCGCTGTAATTTCGGATACGGCAAAGGAACGCATGTTCACGACCGAAAAACGGACATAGAACTTACTCCAGCGTATGCAGAACGTATGACGCCTACGCTGGCAAACGAAGAGAAGTTTTGTGCATGCACATAATATTTCGACGATCTGGCTGTGCTAAGGAAAACTTAATGCAGTGTATATTATCGTGTTTAACTTACAACTTATCTGGCGTATGCCAGCATACTCGCCTAATGTTTCATACGTCAATATGCGACAGGGGTTCAGGAAGGTAAGACCATTTATAGTTTTTCTTTTCCTGTTTAGCGTCTGCGGACAGATTGTTTTGAATTCATAAACGAAAAGAATATTTATTTTTATCATTGTGAAAACTATTTTTTTCATAGGTTATTTATAGGTATTTTCCAAAATAGATTTATTTTTTATTTTCTTTTGTTAACACATCGGGAAAATACATCAGGAAAATGTGCATTATATTGCATCAATAATTTTTTATGTCGTTTTATGTGGTTTTTATGATGAAAAAAAGATTTTTTATTTTACTTTAAGATTACTTAAATATAAAGAAAACATGAACAAGACTAAATGTTTTTGGTCGTAATAGGCACGCATACAAATATTAAAAGAGTTCCAGTGCCAGTAACTTGATTAACACTTTCAGTAATACGGACAAATCCAGTGCTGTTACATGATTACAATCATATAGCGTCTCATGACAATTGCATGACGTCTCAAATTCAATGAACGGTAGACAAGGAAAATATATATACCGCCTGATCAAGGATATAGTATAACGGTTAGATATGTTTCGTCGATTGACCAATGAAACCAAGATGTTATTCAAAAGTATATATATATATATATATATATATATATATTATATATATATATATATATATATATATATAATATATATATATATATATATATATATATATATATAATATATATATACAATAAAACAGCTTACAATTACGTTAAAACGTTGTGTGATAGCTTATAAACACACCTTGCTTTCTGTAGGTGATAATGGCGACCAAGGACTTACGGGCGATAAAGGAGTTATTGGGGGCAATGGCGATCAGGGAGTTCAGGGTGATAAGGGTTTTCAAAATAGCAAAGGAGATAAAGGTGACCAAGGAACAACCGGAGACAAAGCTGAAAAAGGAATTAAAGGAGTTCTAGGAGATACAGGCAGTATGGGCCAAAAGGGAGAGAAGGGTTCTGACGGAGAGAAAGGAGAAAAAGGTAATTTATAATTGAAAAAACACAGTAAACACACTGTAAATTCACAAACAGTGTCACTTGATAAAAGCCAAAAGGACCGGAAATTTTTGAAGTTATAATGTATTTACTGTGTTTTCGCATAACGATACTTCCCTTTGGGGGGGGCATTGATTCTTTCTTTATAAATGTATATATGTTTATTTTTATTTGTTTTGTTTATTGGTATTGCAATCAATTCTTCATACTGTAATGCTGGAAAAGTTATAAAATGGCAAAATATCATCCCGATTTTCACGGTTTTGAATTTGGTATGTCCAGATTGTTAAATACGCTTATTGAAAGAAAGTATTAGGTTTGGACTGTTAAACTACAAAACAGGTATAAGTGTTTGTGTCAATTGTCCATTAGCAAGTGAAAATTAATACATATGGGATTCTGTAAATCACTGTATTGTGGCATGAAACTATATCAAAAACTAAAGACCAACAACAAAAACAATGGCAAATCTTGCTTCCTATTTGGTTTCTATGTTGCAGTGCTGTGATTTATCAAAATACGAAACGAACGAATAATTATAAAGTGGTCCTACTGAAGTGTCCCAATTTAAAGTCGCTTCTATGAAGGAATCAAGGGCTGATTTATCGAGGATAAGGGATACTGAGAATGATTAATATCACCTATATTCTCCACTGATCAAGGTTCGATGACCTTTTAAAGACTTTGCAGCAAGTTTTGGCGATTTTTATCTGAAATATTAGCAAAATAGACTTACACCATGTCATGTCTTCAATGGCTTCTGTTGACAGAAATAGTTCTTCCTGTCTCATTTGAGACAATACCTGTGCTTAGTCTTCCGCCAATGAGTTCTAAACGTGGGCAAACTGATTGATTCAGGTGAAAGAGGATGGTTAGCTTGTCTTCGCCTCCTAAATCGCCACCGAAGGCTTCCATGAATGTATCATTCTAATATTATCTCCTTTGCATATGGTATCGATCCCTATATATATATATATATATTATTATTATTATATTATAATATTTCAGCGACAAATAAAATGCAGAAAGGATCTAGAATAGTCATGGTTATGGTAATAAATTGGACTATAAAAATGTTTTTCTTCACAAAATTACCTAGTTATTACTGTTGTGTTTTATTTTGGTCTTTATTTTAAATTGAATAGATTTGCATATTGATATTGATGTCAAAAATGCAAGAAATAGATGGGTTTCCGTTAGCAGTATTTTGTGAGAGTTATTCCCCTTTCACGGCCATGATGTAGGTCAACTTGATAAGTTTTTTTTCTTTGTTTTTGTTTGATTGTTTAATGTTGTTCAACGTTCCACTCAAGAATCTTTCATTCATATGGAGACGTCACCAAATGCCGGTGAAGGGCTTCAAACTTACCTATGCTCGGCACATACGGTCATTGAGCAGTGAGGGATCTTTAACATGTTGACACGAGACCACTGTTTTAAGTGTCTCATCAGAAGAACAGGAAACCAACCTACCACCGGCTGGACTCGAACTCACGATCTCAAAATCAAGAGTCGAGCACGCTACAGACTGAGCCAGGCCGGCACAGCTTTCTTCTTTAAGCAACCAAATTGAATTAAAGAGTATTAGTGAAAGGGATATGATAGTTTTCACCATAAGTAGCTCTTTAGATTAATGCAGACTTAAAATAAATATTTTTGTCAAAAACGAATTTTTAAAACTATTTATTCACAAGAATAATTCATTTAATTTTGTAATTTACGAAGGAAAATATTTATGCTGGCATTCATTGACTTCAATTTAGGTTAAAAATCAGTAATTATTTTCCGTTATATGGTTGCAGGCATATATAGAGTAGAGAACTCACTTATAATGTAAGATGAAAAGAAGCCGGTTTTCTGCAGGAAATCAGTTCCAGTTGGAATCAACCTGCGCTGATTAAAAAGTGCTCCTGTAGTCATTCGGCCACAAAGGCAACTAATTGATGAATACATGTATCTAGAAAGAGCGTTTCGATACTATATTTTAAAACTTTTTAAATCAAATCGGAACAGTGGCCTTTTAACATTTCATTTTATAATTCTAAAGTAATGATATTGTGAAAATGATGATCTTTCTGATATCAGAATTCTGCCTAAAGAGCAATGGAAAAAGCGACGCGTACGCGAGCGCGCGCGTGTGTGTGTGTTAAGTCTTAAACGTTGAAAACATAGCATTCAAAGGATATGGGAAATAATAATAATTTGTGTTATTTCCCATATAATTCTTTATTTATTACTGAATTTGTGTTATCCCCCGTACTAAAAAAAAACTTTATCTATTAATGTATTTGATTTATCTCTCTATATACAACTTCTTTATCTATTAAAGTACTTGTGTTATCTCACGTATTAACAAATTCTTTATCTATTAATGCATTTGTGTTATCTCCCACATAAACAATTCTTTGTCTTTTAATACATTTGTTTGCTTGATGACGATGATTATACTGTGCATATTTGTAATTGTATTGAAGGTGATGATGGTACTGAAAAAGGCGAGAAAGGCGAAACAGGTGGCCAAGGTGACAAAGGTGACGTAGGTGATAAAGGTGTTCAGGGTGAACCAGGTGACAAAGGATTTAAAGGAAGCACTGGAGAGCAAGGTCCTCAAGGACAAATCGGTGATAAAGGCAGTATGGGTAGCACCGGAGCTACTGGTCCTAAGGGTTCACCTGGTTCTTCAGGGGATGCAGGTGATAAAGGAACTAAGGGATCTAAGGGCGACAGTCATAAAGGTGAAAAAGGCACTATAGGGACTAAAGGAGTGAAAGGAGACACTGGTGATGCAGGTATTATTTCAAAGAACTTTTTTGTGTGAAATATCTTAGCTATGTTTTAATGAGTTATGAACTGTTTCAAAACGTATCTGAATATGAATATGTGACATGGTACATTTTAAACGTATATTTGTAAAAATAGGGACAACATTAGTTGAATATATTTTTAAAAAAAACGAATGCCAGATATAAAGAGGAAGAGAATGGCACGGAAATAAAATAGAAATCAAACAAATAGTAATTTGAAAATAAATCTTGAAAAATCTACAGAGAAGGAGAGGGGAAACAACAGAGGAAACAGATACAAAATAAAACCAGAAACAAGAGGGAAAGATAGTCCTAAAAAATATAAGAAACAAATAAAACACAGTTAAAAGTTAGTGGTGAGAGAGATAAGACAAACAAGAAACACAGGTAATAGATAGTGGTGAGAGAGATAATACAAACAAGAAACACAGGTATAAGATAGTGGTGAGAGAGATAAAACAAACAAGAAACACAGGTAAAAGATAATGGTGAGAGAGATAAGACAAACAAGAAACAAAGGTTAAAGATAGTGGTGAGAGATACGACACTCCGAAAACAAGTGTTAAAGATAGTGCTGAGAGAGATAAGACAAACAAGAAACAAAGATGGTGAGAGAGATAAGACAAACGAAAAACAAAGTTTAAAGATAATGGTGAGAGAGATAAGACAAACGAGGAGCAAAGGTTAAAGATAGTGGTGAGAGAGATACAACACTCCGAAAACAAGTGTTAAAGATAGTGCTGAGAGAGATAAAACAAACGAGAAACAAGGAGAAAATACAGTGGTGAGAGAGATAATACAAACAATAAACATGGGGAATAATAGTGATGAGAGAGATACGAAAAACGAGAAACAAAGGTTAAAGATAGTGGTCAGAGAAGTAAGGAAAACGAGAAACAAGGGTTAAAGATAGCGTTGAGAGAGATAAGGCAAACGAAAAATATGGGTCTAAGATCGTGGTGAAAGAGATAAGGCAAACGAGAAAAGAAGATTAAAGATAGTGGTGAGAGGGATAAGACAAACAAGAAACAATTTGAAAAGATAATTGAGTTAGAGATATGACAAACGAGAGAAAAGATTAAAATAGTGTACAGATAGTTAAGGCAAACGATAAACAGGTGAAAAGATAGCGGTGAGAGAGATAAGGCAAAAGAGATACAAGGGGAAAAGATAGCGGTGAGAGGGATAAGGAAAAAGAGATACAAGGGGAAAGATAGCGGTCAGGGAGATAAGGCAAAAGAGATACAAGGAAAAAGATAGCGGTGAGAGAGATAAGGCAAAGGAGATACAAGGGGAAATGATAGTTGTGAGAGAGATAAGGCAAAAGAGATACAAGGGGAAACGATAGCGGTGATAGAGATAAGGCAAAAGAGATACAAGGGGAAAAGATAACGGTGAGGGAGATAAGGCAAAAGAGATACAAGGAAAATAGATAGCGGTGAGAGAGATAAGGCAAAACACTAGGGGAAAAGATAGCGGTGAGAGAGATAAAGCAAAAGAGACACCAGGGAAAGATAACGGTGAGAGAGATAAGGCAAAAGAGACACCAGGGGAAAAGAGATAAAGCAAAAGAGATACAAAGGGGAAAGATAGTTGTGAGAGAGATAAGGCAAAAGAGATACAAGGGGAAAGGAGAGTGGTGAGAGAGATAAGACAAACAAGAAATATGTGTTGAAGATAGCGCTGTAAGAGATACGTCAAAAGAGCAAAAAGGGAAACAAATTGCAGTGAGATAAATACGACAAAGGAGAAACAAGGGTTTGTGGTGAGGGAGATAAGGAAAACGATAAACAGGTGTTAAAGATACTGATGAGAGACATAAGACAGGCGATAAACAAGGGGAAAAGATATTTCGAAAGGGATACGTCAACCGAGAAACAAGGGAGAAGAAAAGTGGTGAGAGAGATAAGACAAACGAGAAACATGGTTTAAAGATATTCTGAAAGGGATACGTCAACTGAGAAACAAGGGGGAAAGATAGTGGTGAGAGAGATAAAACAAATGAGAAACATGGGTTAAAGATACTGATAAGAGAGATAGGACAGGCAATAAATAAGGGGATAAGATAGTTGTGAGAGATATTAGACAAACGAGAAACAAGGGTTAAAGATATTCTGAAAGGGATACGTCAACCAATAAACAAGGGGATAAGATAGTTGTGAGAGATATAAGAAAAACGAGAAGCATGGGTTAAAGATATTCTGAAAGGGATACGTCAACTGAGGATCAAAGGGGAAAGATAGTGGTGATAGAGATAAGACAAACGAGAAACAGGTGTTAAAGATACTGATGAGAGAGATAAGACAGGCAATAAACAAGGGGATAAGATAGTTGTGAGAGATATAAGAAAATGAGAAACAAGGGGAAAAGGTTAATAGAGAGAGAGATAATGCAAATGAGATTCAAGGAGAAAAGATAGTGGTGAGAGAGATAAGGCAAACGATAAATAAGGAGAAAAGATAGTGGTGAGGAGATAAGACAATCAAGAAACAAAACAAGGGGGGAGATAGTGATGAAAGAAATAAGACAAACGAGACACATGGGTTAAAGATAGTGGTGAGAGGGATAAGACAAACGGGAAACAAGGATTTAAGATAGTGGTGAGAGAGATAAATCAAACGAGAAACAAGGGCAAAAGATAACCGTGAGAGAGATAAGATTAACTAGAAAAAAGGTTAAAGATAGTGGTAAGGGAGATAAGACAAACGATAAACAGATGAAAGGATAGCGGTAAGAGAGATAAGACAAACGAGAAACATGGGTTAAATGTAGTTGTGAAAGATACGTCAAACGTTAAACAAGGACAACAGATAGTGGTGAGAGAGATACGTCAACCACGAAACAAGGGGGAAACATAGTGGTGAGAGAGATAAGACAAACGAGAAACATGGGTTAAAGATATTCTGAAAGGGATACGTCAACCGAGAAACAAGGGGGAAAGATAATGGCGATAGGGTTAAGACAAACGAGAATCAAGGGGAAAGATAGTGGCGATAGGGTTAAGACAAACGAGAAACAAGGGGGAAGATAGTGGTGAGAGAGATAAGACAAACGGGAAACAAGGGGGAAGATAGTGGTGAGAGATAAGAAAAACAAGAAAAATGGGGAAAAGATAGAGGTGAGAGATAAGGAAAACGATAAATAGATAAAAAGATAGAAATGAGAGACAGAAGACAAACGAGAATCAAGGGTAAATATAGTGGTGAGAGAATTACGGCAAACGAGAAACGAAAGAGATAAACAAAGTATAGATAGTTTATCATTCATCGGGTTTTGTGTTCGTCTGATAATTTTACTTTGTTGGGTGGCGGATATATCGTTGTGGTCAACCATTTTTATGGACATTGATGTATATGCTATATATACTTTTTATTATGGTAATATTAACTGATATTTTTGTAAAGAAAGTAAAAAAAAATATTTATAGATCATTTATGTTTCATTATTTCTTTTGTGTGTGTGTGTGTGTGTTATATTTACACTGATATTAATTTAAGATGATAATGTCTGGTGCCCGACTTCGCCTTCAAAATATTTACGTTTCAACATGAACATGTTGTCTTCCATACGGAAATACAAAATTGAATCGAACAAGAGAAACCGATAATAGATTCTACACCGGGAAATTGGGCCGGAAACATTCAAATTTTCATCGGACCGGGTCAATTAGCCGACAGAGCGATGGAGTTTCGACGATTTTTGTACATTCGCTTTCAATATATTTAGAGATTCATAAAATGTTCTAGGGGCGGCCTAAAAAACTTGATATGACAAGTGATTTTTATTTGACTTATTATGATTATAGATATTATAAACATAATACCTACGTGGTGATGCTCAATACGATCGTCTCTGTCAAGTTGACTTCATCAGTTGATGCTGCGTTATATTGTATAACAAGTAAAAAAAACCGATTTGTCTGAACTTGTGAGATGGTGCATTATATGTTATAACAAGTAATATTGTTTTTAACTAGTGATATGTTGCACCATATAGACTTTATTTGTTTGGACTAATGCGATATTTCATCATATGACACGAAACTTGATTTGTTTGAACGCGTGAGATATTGCATCATATGACCGTAAACTTGATTTGTGTGAGCTAGTGAGGTATTTCATTATATGACCGTAAACTTGATTTGTGTGAGCTAGTGAGGTATTTCATTATATGACCGTAAACTTGATTTGTGTGAGCTAGTGAGGTATTTCATTATATGACCGTAAACTTGATTTGTGTGAGCTAGTGAGGTATTGCATCATATGACCGTAAACTTGATTTGTGTGAGCTAGTGAGGTATTGCATCATATGACACGAAACTTGATCTGTTGGAACTAGTGAGGTATTTTATTATATGACACGAAACTTGATTTGTGTGAGCTAGTGAGGTATTTCATTATATGACACGAAGCTTGATTTGTGTGAGCTAGTGAGGTATTTCATTATATGACACGAAACGTGATTTGTGTGAGCTAGTGAGATATTGCATCATATGACACGAAACTTGATCTGTTTGAACTAGTGAGGTATTTTATTATATGACACGAAACTTGATTTGTGTGAGCTAGTGAGGTATTTCATTATATGACACGAAACTTGATTTGTGTGAGCTAGTGAGGTATTTCATTATATGACACGAAGCTTGATTTGTGTGGGCTAGTGAGATATTGCATCATATGACACGAAACTTGATCTGTTTGAACTATTGAGGTATTTCATTATATGACACTAACCTTGATTTAAAATTTTCTACAATAGACTGTAGTATATAGAACCTGTATTTAGAAGTGAACATGTGAATTGACTTAGCCATAAGCCATAGAATATATACTGCATTAAATTCATTTATATGCATGCTGACATCAGACCCCATGCTATATGTTTTCTTAACTATTAAATGCTAATAATATCTATAATTTCAGCCAGTGCCGGTGATAAAGGAATGCAAGGAGATACTGGTAAATATGTGTATTTTTTATATTTATTATTTGAAAATACATCTATGTGCTGTCAAACCTGACTGGTAGCCATTACAAACAGGTGACCTTTATAAAGAGGTTTATTTATTATCAAAAAGTTAAGAAAAGTTATGTCTGAATGGCTTTCATAGGCAGCTGTTCTGTATACAGAGATGACCTTAAATATATAAAAAATCTCAGATACCAAAGTATAAATCAATATATGTCCAGGACATAGATACAAATTCGGTAAAAATGGACAAACACGGACCTCTGGAAACCAAGAGGTGGGATCAGGCGCCATCCCTGGGGATCAAGCATTCCCTGTCGACCGGTCACACCAGCCGTGAGTCCACAGTCAAGTCCAATGAACTACGTGAGGAGTAAATCCTCGTCACAATTGGTACAGACGTCTCAAGTTTGACTATAACTCAATTTTACCGTGAAGAATGTCAAGCATTAATCTGCAAAAATTAGTGATTGGAATTATATGGCAGATATTTGTTCGATTGTTTACTCTTCAGTTTCAGGCATAGACATTTTCACTCCCTTTTAATGTTTGCTACTTTTGCGAATTTAATATGAAAACGAAAATTTAAACTATACAATTAAGGAAATATAGATTCTCATTCCAATCCGCAGAAAAAATAGTTTATATTGCATATGCTTGAGCGTATGTTAAAAAGAATCTGTCACGTTTCCATTCATATCACATTTACGATACGCGTTTTGAATTTTCCTTTTTTGCTCGCCAGAGGCTCGCAAAATGGAAAATTCAAAAACTCATATCATGAATGGGATATGAATGGAAACTCGTGACAGATCATACGTATGTTCTAAACACTCAGCTACAGAAGGTCCATCAGCCTTAGGGAAAGAACCACAATTGTACTATGGACTAGCACCAGTGTGTGTGTGTGTGTGTGTGTGTGTGTGTGTGTGTGTGTGTGTGTGTGTGTGTGTGTGTGTGTGTGTGTGTGTGTGTGTGTGTGTGTGTGTGTGTGTGTGTGTGTGTGTGTGTGTGTGTGTGTGTGTGTGTGTGTGTGTGTGTGTGTGTGTGTGTGCGTACGTATGTGTATGTGTGTGCATGTGTGCGCTTGTATATGTGCATGTGTGTGCATTTGTGTTTACGTATGTATATGTGCACCTGTGTGTGTTTATGTGTGTACGTGTCTGTATGTATGCACGCGCGCGTGTATGTGTGTGTGACTCGACAGATATCTAAAGAAGCAATATTTTGTATTGCCGATGGACAATCTCTATTCTATATATATAATATATCAGATATTTTATATCAAATATTTTATATTTGTATTTTATAATGTAGGACCAAAGGGAGAAGGAGGGGACAAAGGGGACAAGGGTACGAAAGGATCGAAAGGGGAAGCTGGAGAAACAGGATCTAGTTAAGGTAATGATAGTTGAATTTCAGAAGCAATACAATTCAGAGAGCTTAACAGTTCAGAAGATTAAATATGTATTTCTTCCAACATGTATCGACCACAATCAAAACGATTAAGATCTCATCAGTATAAACCAACAAGTTATCCCGACGATTGATATTCATTTGTAATACCCTCGATTTAGGGGGTTGATTATTTTTCTTCTCACGTCTTAAATACATGTCTATATAGATCTACGCAGATCCATGTCAATTCTGATGTAACATGGCCTATGTACTGCATTCTAGGAGCCACAAACGTTCTGCGACACGAATTGTATTGTGACGTCATAGGACGTGTAGCTTGTCAATGCCCTAGGCTTGACTGGGAAATCATTCCCCGTAAAAAGGGCAAAATCTATGAAGAGTAATAGAATCTACCCCTACCTTGAGGGTATGACAAAGGAATCTCAATCCGAGGGTAAGATTCTGTCATTCAAAAATCTTATCCCGACTGTTAGTTATATTTTTTCAATATTTTTTTCAGCAACGGCCAAATCTGTTTATATTATTCTATTATTAACAATAGTTATAGTTTTACAAAAGACTCCAAAACAAAGTCGATCTTTTCTGTTGATAAGACATCAGTTGGTGGTCATTATTACTGTCAATGGCATTTCTTTTTTTTTCAGGTTATAAAGCCTAGAGAGAAAGTTGAATATCGGAGAGTCGAAAGAAAAGCACATATTAAAATGTCTTTCTTGAAAAAAATAAAAATTATTATTCTGAGTTTGAATTTTATGAATTTCTCTATTGAATCTTATTACAGATAGAAATTTTCGTATAGATTACGATTGTCTTTCTCTCAAAGTTGAACTAGAAATAATGAATCAAATGGAGAAAAATTAGCTAGTACTGTAAATCCGAAAATTTTTGCAGAACTTTATTTTCTCGATACAAAAGTTCTTAATTTATTCGCGAGATAATATTTTCACGATTTTGAATGTCCATTTCGTCACTCTATTTTCATTACGCAATATCTTTTAGAGAATGAGATCTCTCGCGAAATTACGCGTAAATAAATTCTCGAGAATAAAACCGGATTTACAGTATTGTTACATAAAAAATTGTACGATATTGATATATTGACATCCCGCCATTGTTTTCATTTATATGAATAGGTAACTAGCTTTAAGTTTATCACCACAAATGTAGCTTGTCAACTGGGCTGACGCCAATGATGTGAAAATCTCGTGTCAGACCTGCCGTAACACAGAACCTTGGTTTGAAGTTTCGTATTCGCTTGGTCAATGAACGATCACTTTCTTTTTTCGAAAGGTCTTTGGTATGACCCAATTCGGGAATCGCACCCGGGACCTGTCGCTTGATAGTCCAACAATTACCTGGACCTGCCGCTTGTTAGCCCACTGCTTGCCTGGACCTGCCGCTTGTTAGCCCAGTGTTTGCCTGGACCTGCCGCTTGCTAGCCCAACACTAGTTAGAATTGATTTCATCTTCCATTGAATCTATTCGATTTTGTTGATAATGATCATGTAGTACATTTCTCTTGTTGTGTATTTGTTGTGGCTGATTACCATGCATTATTTTAATCAATATCAATATGTTAAAGACATAAACATTTCTAAATTCCTATAATTTTTTTTTTTTTTTTTTGGAAAATCACTGGAGAAACCAAATTCGTCAATTATATGTTTGCAATATAAAAGGTATCATATACTAATATATAATCGTCCCGACTCTCTTTAGAGGTAGCTATTACCTGTGGGGCGATTCAAGGATACTCACTTTCACATTACCAGGAAGAACCCAGGTCCCAACGTGGGCGCCATTGTAAAAGAGACTAATACTGTCACATTAAGGTATAAATCACTAGGATGGCCAAATGATTAATTTGACCTTACTATTTGTATAATCACACAACATTGAACCTGATATTTTCACAAAATCTAGGAATATAAGAGTGTCTGTGTATGTGTACATATGTACAACCGTCCCTGTACATCCATTTAAATAATACAAAACGAAACATTTTTATGAAACACAAGTCAGTCCCTTTATATATTTGGTTGATAGTTTTGTAGGTATTTCGATCCGTGGTTGTTTAGTCTATTGTTGCGTAGATTTTAAAAAGAAGATTTGATTACTGATGCAAAAACTTTATTAAAGAAAAATGTTTATTTGAGCAGAAAGTAAAAGATTTCCTTGAATCGCAAACCTCGCTAACATAACCCACTTTTCAGCACAAATGTCTCTTAGTGGTTGTGCAATTTCGGTAATTTTTGTAAGGAATGTATACCCTATTATACTTATCCTGAAGTTAAATAATAGGTAAATAAAATCAGCCCTATGACTTGTGTACAGTGGAACCTTGCTACTAAGACACTTCACAAAATACACGAAGATGTTGTCTACTAACTAATACAAATGGTCTGGTTAGTATGGTGGAAGTTTAAGGGCATTATATGTGTTTCCAAAACAATTACCGATTTTCCCTACTTTTACTACTTGTATTTGATGTACAATAACAAACACGATACACAGGCATAACAAATCTTATATTCCTATATATTTTGTGAAAATAGGGTCACGTCCACTGTGATATTTATATACAAATAGTAGGTCGAGTTAATCAACTGCAATTTTAAAAAATGCCTAACCTGGGTTTCTCGTGCAATTTTCATAAAATATCTTGGAATTCAATAATTTTTTTAAGTGCAAAAGGAAGTAAAAAAGGAAAAAAAAAAAATCAGCTAATACCCCTTTAAGTGGTGATCTGAACCTCTGATGTTTTTTGGGGGGCAGGGGAATTTTTAAGATTTGTTGGTTGTTTGTGTTGTTGATTAACATCCTAATCGAGAATGTTTGAAAGGACAGGCTCAGACCTGCCACCGGCTGGGTTCGAACTCACTACCTTACGATCTAGAGTCGAGCGCACTACAGACTGAGCCAGGCCGATGTAATGTGAAACATTTTCCACTGCAGAAATGTTACCCGGGGTCACTTTTCTAGAAATCTTACCCGGGTAGTCGTAGAAAAGTGACCCGCTTCAACATTAATTTCTGTTATATGTCCCGTGAAAAAGTTACTCCCGTAGAAACATCAACTGATATCATGCATATACTAGGCCTCATAATGCTCTGAGGACCCCCCCCCCCCTAAAATCATAAAAAAGGAACAAAAGGACCAAGACTTGGTACATATCTAAATATCTCTTTTTCGTGAACCACTATGTGTATGTATGATTTGATTAAGTCAATATTAGTTTTTGAATGAAAACAAATTACAGCTATGTTCATAAACGAACCTTGAATGGCAAATGGCAATTCAAATAGTATAGGGTACATTTTTAAACAAATGGCCTATCAACCTAAGTCTGATTAACATTTTGTATACAAAGACATGGGTAAAACTGTTTGGAATTATTTAGAATTTCTGTGTCTTACTATAGACACAGACGGGAAATTGGCAACTACGCTCTTCGACAAACGCAAAGACTTCGGCTTTGCCATCGTAAATGTTTCACATTTAAGTAGTAATATCCCAATTACTCGCATATGGAGTTTATATTTCACAAATGATCCGATATGCCAGGGCGTGTTCAACCTATGAACATTTCATATACAGATGTAAACTACTCACTGACAAATTATTGACAAAGGGATGTTGGAAAGCGCATTTGATGTCAACGTTCCGCAGATTTCACGGTCGGTATAATTGTCTTGTTTGTCATTAATCTGTTTCACTAAGTAAAATGTTGACTTGCCTTTCCGTTGACGATTGTTGAGACGTCTATGGCAACTGTGACAAGGATTCGTTCCTTACGTATTTCATTTAGATTTGATTGTGGACTCACGGCGGGTGTGACAGAGGTACGTGTTTGTCCACTTTCCCCAAATATGTATCTATATCCTGGACATCCTAAAGATTTATACTTTGGTATCTGAATTCTTTGTATATTTTATCAATCAATAGACTATTTCACAATAACTGCGCTCCTGCTAATTTCAACTACGCACTAACTCTTCTGAATTTTACCAAGACGTGTCGAACCCAATACGTTTTTCTTAACCAAGACAAATCCTACCCATTGAAAGTCATAATTATTGTACCCAGTGTACTACTTATATTTCATTGGGTATGATTTGTGTTGGGTACGTAACTCCTTGATACCACTCGGAAGTGTTAAGTGCGCAGGTGATGTTACAGGAACCCTGTTACCGTAAAAGGATCAATTAAAAATTCCCAAATAAAAATCACGACTACGACAGTTCAAAACAATAATTCCTGCACAAGTGTATATTTACTAGATAAATCATCAAGTGTACAATTGTCTTCCACGAATGTGTTACTATTAACACAAAGCATACGTAGTTCTTCGACGTCACACGACGCCCCGCCCCTTTTTGGCTACTTGAGCAATTCATAAAGGTAAGTTTTGCAGTTTCTCGCTAATATCTCGAAAACGCGTGCACCTAATTTGGTTGAGTTTTCATCGTTGTTCTTTGACTGATTAGTTGTATAAATACTAAAATTTTCAATTTTGCTCACGGTGCGTGATTTTTAAATAGTCAATGTGTATTATTGAGACGTCTGTACCAATTTTGACGAGGATACACTCCTCATGTATTTCATTGGACTTGACTGTGGACTCACGGCGGGTGTGACCGGTCGACAGGGGATGCTTACTCCTCCATGGCACCTGATCCCACCTCTTGGTTTCCAGAGGTCGTGTTTGTCCATTTTTTTCGGATTTGTATCTATGTCCTGGACATTCTATTGATTTATACTTTGGTATCAGAGATTTTTTATATTATTATACATTTCAAACTTCAAAGTGGCGTTTAATTAGCATTATGATAACTTTGTTTGTACAAATGTATAATTATGTATACAGCCAAAACTAACTAAACGTATGGGCTATAAAAGAAGTTGGTGTGATACGTTACTTCATGAGTCCACATTTGATATCTGTCGGATATACAATGAACAAAAGATTAGGATTTAATGTCACGACAGGTAATACAACATTGGAATCAGAATACACGGCATACTCAATATCTGGAATAGCATTAGATATCAATGCATCTGATGAACAACTACCGGAAATTTTCGATTCTGTTTACTTTTCGTGCCATCCTTGAAACTATGACGATTTCAGGCGAATTTAAGACTGGGCAAATATGTTCTATGGCGTAAAATATCGAAAGTAACCGAGGGCGAACATTTGCGGAGACCATGACGATTTAAGGCGAATTTAAGACTGGGCAAATATGTTCTATGGCGTAAAATATCGAAAGTAACCGAGGGCGAACATTTCTGGAGACCACGACGATTTAGGGCGAATTTAAGACTGGGCAAATATGTTCTATTGCGTAAAATGTCGAAAGTAACCAAGGGCGAACATTTCCAGAGATACACTTTTGCAATATGAATTATCAATATGCTTCAGAAGGAAGAAACATAGCAAACACATAACAAAAACAAACAAACAAACAAACCCGAAATTCTGATTCTAATTATTATTCAAATCAAACTGACCAGAAAATAAATTAGGCATAATGTATAAACTGTAAAAGTAACATTCATCCTTTAACTTAGACCGGAAGTATACGGTTAGCGATGGATATCAAACACGTGATTTAATTCTAAGTGTATAGGAACGTTAAACTTGAACTTTATTGTTGGAATGACGTCACACATCCTATTTCATTTTACAATGGAAGACATATTTGGTCAAACAAAAAAACTGAACAAGTTATAATATGTGTGCCAAAACGCCCATCATGTGTATTTCTGTCTGCGACTATGCCAGGAACTTAAGTTTGCTCCCAATTTAGCCTGTTCTGTTTCTGAAGTGAGATCCATTCAGACCCAGAAGAGAAATTGATGTAATAGATCAGTTAAATGTCTGTTCTAACCAGCTTTTTCTGTATTAGACCTGTATTAATGACCAGTTCTCGGACACACGGAATCTTGTTAAATTGACGACAATTTTTATACTTTGATTTAAGTCAAGTTTAAGTTACTATGTATGACATAAGTTCTAATGCGATATGTATGTCAACAACCTTAACTAATGAAGTTTGTTCAGTCACTTTGCACTGATAAATACGGTAACTTTAAGTTTGTTTATTATCATTATTATTTTTAAGCATATAATGCAAATGGATACACACATTTATAGAACATTGACTAATGTTCTCTTTAAAATAAATATATCAAAATTAACACATAGCGAGCTGTGGTCATACGGTACTCTACATGGAATTCCAATATCAATTGACCAGTTGTTTTGAAGTTTTTTATGCTTGCGTTATGGAAAATTTTAGAGCGGAAGCAACAGTCGTGTGATCACCGTTCTGATTGGTTGATTCCGGATATTTGAATCTTCATCAATTAGAGTTTTACGTTTTATCGACCAATCATTCAGACACTAATGTAAGTCATCAAACAGATCTGAAATCTGTAATTTTCTATAATCAGAAATTTGAAAAGGAAAGTGTTCTTCGTAACTGAAATGTTGGTGCACTAGATCAACATATTATCTGTGTAAGGATTTAACAGACAAGCAACTTTATTTAATCGGTAAGTGTCTTCACCTGTCAAATATGTAGTGAAATTGTTATTTGTTATGCTATTATCATTTTTGGTTTGTTTGTCGCAGACATTTGTAATATATATCGTATAATTGGAAATTTTAGAGGCAAATATAGCGTATAATTTTAGCGACAAGTAATCTTAGCGATTTTACTATTAAAAAAAAACTCTTAAGTTTCTGCTTATTATATATATATATATATATATATATATATATATATATATATATATATATATATATATATATATATATATATATATATATATATATATATAATTATTATTATTATTATTATTAGGGTCATCCGACTTCAGGTCGGATGACCCTATTGTTATTGCAATTATTATTAGGGTCATCCGACTTCAGGTCGGATGACCCTATTGTTATTGCAAATATTATTATTATTATTTTTTTTTTTTTTTTTCCTAGTAGATTTTGTGTCATCTCTAGAGCAAAAACGGCTTAGCCGATTTTGCTCAAATTTTCAGCGTTTGTGCACAGGAACATTCTACAGATAGGTTTTTGAATTTTTTTCAATATCACCTTTCCTTCCCGAGTTATCGCCCTTTATCACTTTTTTCATGTCCCATTTTGTGGGTCATTTTTCTCCTCAACTATTGAAGCTAGAGCAAATCTGTTTGGATTTTCTGGTAGAGCAAAGGCTGAAGTTGTGCATGAACATTTCAAATTTCATCTGAGTGTCCCCAGAAAAAAGCTCGCTAGGGGCTGAAAAAAGGGCTCATATTTTTTCAGCTAAAAATGAGAGAAAAGTCAAAATATCTCAGAAACTACACATCTTTACTATAGACATATGCATGAGAAAGTTGTTCAGTTTCAAGAGTTGCAGAAGCTCGAAAAGTTTCAAGGTCACGTGATTTAAGGTCAAGGTCACAAAGACCTTTAAATTTTTAAAATCTCAATATCTCTAGAACTATCTGATTTTAGTATAAACATATACATGAGTGATTTGTAGAGAATAGGCTGATAAATGTTCATACGAAATTTCATGGTCATCGGATAAAAGGTCAAGGTCACAGGTGAGTTTGAAATTTCGCTAAAAATTTCAATTGAAAATATCTCGAAAACGGTGAAACTTTTATATACCTGTTACTGTACAAGATATGTAGATAATTCGATGATGAATTTTGATGTAAAGTTTCAAGGTCATTGGATTAAAGGTCAAGGTCACAGCTCAAATTGAAAATTTCAACTCAAAATAGCTCAAAAACTATAGAACTTTTATATATTGGTTAGTGTTGATGATTTGTAGGGATTGAGCTGAAAAACATATGTGTGAAATTTCAAGGTCATTCGATGGAAGGTCAAGGTCACAGCTCAAATTGAAAATTTCAACTCAAAATAGCTCAAAAACTATAGAACTTTTATATATATGTTAGTGTTGAAGATTTGTAGGGAATGAGCTGAAAAACAAACGTGTGAAATTTCAAGGTCATTCGATGAAAGGTCAAGGTCACAGCTCAAATTGAAAATTTCAACTCAAAATAGCTCAAAAACTATAGAACTTTTATATATATGTTAGTGTTGAAGATTTGTAGGGAATGAGCTAAATAACATGTGTGTGAAATGTCAAGGTCATCCGATGAAAGGTCAAGGTCACAGCTCAAATTGAAAATTTCAACTCAAAATAGCTCAAAAACTATAGAACTTTTATATATATGTTATTGTTGCAGATTTGTAGGGAATGAGCTGAAGAACATATGTGTGAAATTTCAAGGTCATCCGATGAAAGGTCAAGGTCACAGCTCAAATTGAAAATTTCAACTCAAAATAGCTCAAAAACTATAGAACTTTTATATATATGTTACTGTTGCAGATTTGTAGGGAATGAGCTGAAGAACATACGTGTGTAATTTCAAGGTCATCCGATGAAAGGTCAAGGTCATAGATCAAATTGAAAATTTCAACTCAAAAGAGCTCAAAAACTATAAAACTTTTATATATATGTTAGTGTTGAAGATTTGTAGGGAATGCGATGAAGAACACGTGTGAAGTTTCAAGGTCATCCGATGAAAGGTCAAGGTCACAGCTCAAATTGAAAATTTCAACTCAAAATAGCTAAAAAAAACTATAGAACTTTTATATATAGGTTATTGTTGATTATTTGTAGGGAATGAGCGCAAGAACATATGTCTGAAGTTTCAAGGTCATCCGATCAAAAGTCAAGGTCACAACTCAATTTCAACATTTCAACTCAAAATATCAAAAATTGTCTTTTTGGATTGGACTTCGGTCTCAGGGTCATAGCTTCTGAGGTTTGCTCTGTTGCTCAACTGAAGCTGTATCAAAGCTGTAGCCTCAGCTATGGTCGGATGACCCCTTTTTGCTTCAGCAAAAAGCTCAGCTCTAGTTATTATTATTAGGGTCATCCGACTTCATGTCGGATGACCCTACTATTATTGCAATTATTATTTTATATTATTATTATTATTATTATTATTATTATTTTTTTTTTTTTCCTAGTAGATTTTGTGTCAGCTCTAGAGCAAAAACGGCTCAGCCGATTTTGCTCAAATTTTCAGCGTTTGTGCACAGCAACATTCTACAGATAGGTTTTTGAAATTTTTCCAAAATTTCCTTTCCTTCTTGAGTTATCTCCCTTTATCACTTTTTTCATGTCCCATTTTGTGGGTGATTTTTCTCCGCAACTACTGAAGCTAAAGCAAATCTGTTTGGATTTTCTGAAAGGGCAAAAGCTGAAGTTGTGCATGCCTCTTTCAAATTTGATCTGGGTGTCCCCTGAAAAAAGCTCGCTAGGGGCTGAAAAAAGGGCTCATATTTTTTCAGCTAAAAATGAGAAAAAAGTCAAAATATCTCAGAAACTACACATCTTTACTATAGACATATGCATGAGAAAGTTGTTCAGTTTTATGAGCTTCAAAAGCTCAAAAAGTTTCAAGGTCATATGTTTTAAGGTCAAGGTCACAGAGACCTTTGAAAAATAAAAATCTCAATATCTCTAGAACTATCAGATTTTAGTATAGACATATACATGAGTGATTTGTAGAAAATAGGCTGATAAATGTTCATACGAAATTTCATGGTCATCGGATAGAAGGTCAAGGTCACAGGTGAGTTTGAAATTTCTCTAAAATTTTCAATTGAAAATAGCTCGAAAACGGTGAAACTTTTATATACCTGTTACTGTACAATATATGTAGATAATTCGATGAAGAATTGTGATGTAAAGTTTCAAGGTCGTTGGATCAAAGGTCAAGGTCACAGCTCAAATTGAAAATTTCAACTCAAAATAACTCAAAACTTTCCCATGGGGAAAATTCAATATACCACAGCACTTAATAGACAATGATGCAAAGAATATATGTGCAAAGTTTCAAGGTCATCGGATCAAAGGTCAAGGTCACAGCTCAAATTGAAAATTTCAACTCAAAATAGCTCAAAAACTATGGAAGTTTTATATATAGGTTAGTGTGGAAGATTTGTAGGGAATGAGCTGAAGAACATATGTGTGAAATTTCAAGGTCATCCGATGAAAGGTCAAGGTCACAGCTCAAATTGAAAAATTCAACTCAAAATAGCTCAAAAACTATAGAACTTTTATATATAGGTTAGTGTTGATGATTTGTAGGGAATGAGCTGAAAAACACATACGTGAAATTTCAAGGTCATCCGATGAAAGGTCAAGGTCACAGCTCAAATTGAAAATTTCAACTCAAAATAGCTCAAAAACTATAGAACTTTTATATATATGTTAGTGTTGAAGATTTGTAGGGAATGAGCTGAAGAACATACGTGTAAAATTTCAAGGTCATCCGATAAAAAGTCAAGGTCACAGCTCAAATTGAAAATTTCAACTCAAAATAGCTCAAAAACTATAGAACTTTTATATATATGTTATTGTTGCACATTTGTAGGGAATGAGCTGAAGAACATATGTTTGAAATTTCAAGGTCATCCGATGAAAGGTCAAGGTCAAAGCTCAAATTGAAAATTTCAACTCAAAATAGCTCAAAAACTATAGAACTTTTATATATATGTTACTGTTGCAGATTTGTAGGGAATTAGCTGAAGAACATACGTGAGTAATTTCAAGGTCATCCGATCAAAGGTCAAGGTCACCGCTCAAATTGAAAATTTCAACACAAGATAGCTCAAAAACTATAGAACTTATATATATATGTTATTTTTGCAGATTTGTAGGGAATGAGCTGAAGAACATATGTGTGAAATTTCAAGGTCATCCGATGAAAGGTCAAGGTCACAGCTGAAATTGAAAATTTCAGCTCAAAATAGCTCAAAAACTATAGAACTTTTATATATAGGTTATTGTTGATGATTTGTAGGGAATGAGCGCAAGAACATATGTCTGAAGTTTCAAGGTCATCCGATCAAAAGTCAAGGTCACAACTCAATTTCAACATTTCAACTCAAAATATCAAAAATTGTCTTTGTGGATCGGACTTCGGTCTCAGGGTCATAGCTTCTGAGCTTTGCTCTGTTGCTCAGCTGAAGCTGTATCAAAGCTGTAGCCTCAGCTATGGTCGGATGACCCCTTTTTGCTTCAGCAAAAAGCTCAGCTCTAGTTATTATTATTATTATTATTATTATTCTTTTTTTCCTAGTAGATTTTGTGTCAGCTCTAGAGCAAAAACGGCTCAGCCGATTTGGCTCAAATTTTCAGCGTTTGTGCACAGTAACATTCTACAGATAGGTTTTTGAAATTTTTTCAATATCACCTTTTCTTCCCGAGTTATCGCCCTTTATCTCTTTTTTCATGTCCCATTTTGTGGCACAATTTTCTCAAGAACTACTGAAGCTAGAGCAAATCTGTTTGAATTTTCTGGTAGAGCAAAGACTGAAGTGGTGCATGTGGGTTTCAAATTTGATCCAAGTGTCCCCTGAAAAAAGCTCGCTAGGGGCTGAAAAAAAGGGCTCATATTTTTTCAGCTAAAAATGAGAGAAAAGTCAAAATATCTCAGAAACTACACATCTTTACTATAGACATATGCATGAGAAAGTTGTTTAGTTTCATGAGTTGCAGAAGCTCAAAAAGTTTCAAGGTCACGTGATTTCAGGTCAAGGTCACAGAGACCTTTAAAAATTTAAAATCTCAATATCTCTAGAACTATCAGATTTTAGTATAGACATATACATAAGTAATATGTAGGAAATTGACTGAAAAATATTCATACGAAATTTCATGGTCATCGAATGAAAGGTCAAGGTCACAGGTGAGTTTGAAAATTCTCTAAAAATTTAAATTGAAAATAGCTCGAAAACGGTGAAACTTTTATATACCTGTTACTGTACAAGATATGTAGATAATTCGATGAGGATTTTTTATGTAAAGTTTCAAGGTCGTCGGATCAAAGGTCAAGGTCACAGCTCAAATTGAAAATTTCAACTCAAAATAACTCAAAAACTATAGAACTTTTATATACAGGTTAGTGTTGATGATTTGTAGGGAATGAGCTAAAGAACATATGTGTGAAATTTCAAGGTCATTCGATGAAAGGTCAAGGTCACAGCTCAAATTGAAAAATTCAACTCAAAATAGCTCAAAAACTATAGAACTTTTTTTATATATATGTTAGTTGAAGATTTGTAGGGAATGAGCTGAAGAACATACGTGTGAAATTTCAAGGTCATCCGATGAAAGGTCAAGGTCACAGCTCAAATTGAAAATTTCAACTCAAAATAGCTCAAAAACTATAGAACTTTTATATATATGTTACTGTTGAAGATTTGTAGTGAATGAGCTGAATAACATGTGTGTGAAATTTCAAGGTCATCCGATGAAAGGTCAAGGTCACAGCTCAAATTGAAAATTTCAACTCAAAATAGCTCAAAAAACTATAGAACTTTTTATATATATGTTACTGTTGAAGATTTGTAGTGAATGAGCTGAATAACATGTGTGTGAAATTTCAAGGTCATCCGATGAAAGGTCAAGGTCACAGCTCAAATTGAAAATTTCAACTCAAAATAGCTCAAAAACTATAGAACTTTTATATATATGTTATTGTTGCAGATTTGTAGGGAATGAGCTGAAGAACATACGTGTGAAATTTCAAGGTCATCCGATGAAAGGTCAAGGTCACAGCTCAAATTGAAAATTTCAACTCAAAATAGCTCAAAAACTATAGAACTTTTATATATATGTTAGTGTTGAAGATTTGTAGGGAATGCGATGAAGAACAGATGTGTGAAGTTTCAAGGTCATCCGATGAAAGGTCAAGGTCACAGCTCAAATTGAAAATTTCAACTCAAAATAGCTAAAAAAACTATAGAACTTTTATATATAGGTTATTGTTGATTATTTGTAGGGAATGAGCTGAAGAACATATTTTTGTGAAGTTTCAAGGTCATCCGATGAAAGGTCAAGGTCACAGCTCAAATTGAATATTTCAACTTAAAATAGCTCAAAAACTATAGAACTTTTATATATATGTTAGTGTTGATGATTTGTAGGGAATGAGCTAAAGAAACATATTTGTGAAATTTCAAGGTCATACGATGAAAGGTCAAGGTCACAGCTCAAATTGAAAATTTCAACTCAAAATAACTCAAAAACTATAGAACTTTTATATATATGTTAGTGTTGAAGATTTGTAGAAAATGAGCTAAAAAATATATGTGTGAAGTTTCAAGGTCATCCGATTAAAAGGTCAAGGTCACAGCTCAAATTGAAAATTTCAACTCAAAATAGCTCAAAAACTATAGAACTTTTATATATAGGTTAGTGTTGATGATTTGTAGGGAATGAGCTAAAGAACATATGTGTGAAATTTCAAGGTCATACGATGAAAGGTCAAGGTAACAGCTCAAATTGAAAATTTCAACTCAAATAAGCTAAAAAACTATAGAACTTATATATATATGTTAGGTTGATGATTTGTAGGGAATGAGCTGAAGAACATATGTCTGAAATTTCAAGGTCATCCGATGAAAGGTCAAGGTCACAGCTCAAATTGAAAATTTCAACTCAAAATAGCTCAAAAACTATAGAACTTTTATATATAGGTAAGTGTTGATGATTTGTAGGGAATGAGCTGAAGAACATATGTGTGAAGTTTCAAGGTCATCCGATGAAAGGTCAAGGTCACAGCTCAAATTGAAAATTTCAACTTTAAATACCTCAAAAACTATAGAACTTTTATATATAGGTTAGTGTTGATGATTTGGTAGGGAATGAGCTGAAGAACTTATGTGTGAAATTTCAAGGTCATCCGATGAAAGATCAAGGTCACAGCTCAAATTGAAATTTTCAACTCAAAATAGCTCAAAAACTCTATAGAACTTTTATAATAGGTTAATGCTGTGTGTTTTGTAGGGAATTATTTGAAGAAACATATGTGTGAAGTTTCAAGGTCATCCGATGAAAGGTCAAGGTCACAGCTCAAATTGAAAAATTTCAACTCAGAATCTATAGAACGTTTATATATTGGTTAGTGTTAATGATTTGTACGGAATGAGCTGATGAACAAATGTATGAGGTGTCAAGGTCATCCGAGTTAAGGTCAAGGTCACAGCTTATTTTTTTTTAAATTTCAACTCAAATAAGCTTATTAGTTGTAGAACTTTTGTATACATGTTGCTGAAGGAGATTTTGTAGACAATGCGCTGAAGATTATTTGTGGAAAGTTTGAAGGTCATCCGATGAAAGGTCAAGGTCACAGCTCACTTTCAACATTTCAACTCAAAGTAGTTTTAAAATATCAAGATTGTTTTTTTGAGGATCAGACTTCGATCTCAGGGTCATAGCTTCTATCAATAGCTGTATCAGCTTTATTATTATTATCTATTATGTATTAGCTTTATTATTATTAGCTGTATTATCAGCAAAAAAGCTCAGCTCTAGTTATTATTATTATTATTATTACAATAAAACGTAACAATGGAGAAGTACCACCGGTTCATCAATAAAAACAATATCCATTTTAATTTATCTAATGTCAGATCTTATGTATACCAAATGTTTAATGTCAGGAGCAGTATTTTATTCTTATTTGTCGTATCATTTTGATAGATATGGAATATACCCATCTTCTGATCCTGATCATTATCCTGAATGTATATACCGCAGCCGGTAAGAGACGTCATCACAACAAAAAGGGAATTGAAGATGAAACACTTCCTGAAAGGGGAAACTGCCGACTTGAAGTTTTCTGTGAAGGAGATAATTCTGGCCCATACCGAGTTCCAATAAAAGGACCGCGGGGACCACCTGGAGTCCCAGGTCCCAGAGGGGAAAGAGGCCCACAAGGGGCTCCAGGTGTACCTGGGAAATCGACAGGTAGATATTCATTTTGTCTGGAATTTCTTCATGTCTGTTTCATTATTCCTTATAGGTCCAAATAGCCTCGACGACACAATATATACAACTAAGTGAATGTTTCCTCTTGTTGTCTACCATGTACATGTTTTCATACAGATACAAATTTATATACAACAAAGTGAATTTTCCCTCTAGTTGGCCTCTACCATGTACATGTTTTAATGTCATACAGATACAAACTTATTTACAACAAAGTGAATTTTCCCTCTAGTTGACCTCTACCATGTACTTGTTTTAATGTCATGCAGATACAAATTTATATTCAGGCATACATTTTAATTACATGTAGGTATATAACCGTATAAACAAAGTAGAGTGTCGCTGAAATTATGCATTGTATATTTATAAATGATAATGGATCGATTACGATGGATGTAGTGTAAAGAAATACAAGTATATATATAAAGCACAAGTATCAGTACAACGTTGAACATTTACTATGGACCTTGGATCAGAGATGATACTATCTGCGTAAATAAATAATACATAAAGCATAAATACAGAAATAACAAGGTACCTACAAACTCAGCATGCCCAGGCTGGGGTTCGAACCTTCGACCTACGGCACCAATCGCCTGGTTCTCATGCACGACACCCTGACCTCTTGGCCATCTACGCATTCAAAATGAATGTTTTGATTCCGAACATATTAGAACTCGGCAGAGATAGAGGCGAAAGGTGTTTAATCCTAACTTAAATGACAATGGATCGATTACGATGCATGTAGTGTAGAGAAGTACAAGTATATATTAAGCACAAATAAATCATGTATGAAGCACATATACAGAAATAACAAGGTACCTACAAACTCACCTTGCCCGACTGGAGATCGATCCCTCGACCTACGGCACCAATCGCCTGGCTCTCATGCCCGACGTCCTAACCACATGGCCATCTACGACAAACCTCGGGTTCGTCATTCAAGAATCGCACCCTCGGATTGAGATTCCTTTTCCGTACCCTCAAGGTAGGGGTAAATTCTATAAATCTTTTTTTAATAATTTTATATTCAACATCAACGCGTTCACTCCTGAATTATGACAGTAGACCATATTGTTGAGTTGAGTGAGTCTAAAGGTGACCACAGGGGTTTATGGCTTAAATATGGCGTAAAAAGATGTAAATCTCAAGTCAGATCATGACTGACATAAAAGTTGACCTGTCCAAAAGTCGCAAATACACCTTTTTATGATAACAAATATGGCGCATCTCATTCCCTAATTTGATTCATTCCTTCTGTTGCTAATTAATAGCAACATACTATAAATTCTGATGTTTAAGTACGGTACACCTGGATATTTTCGTCTCTGTCTATTTTCGCCATTTTACGATAGAGAATATGTTCACACTGCCGTAAATCACTATAGCTTTGTTGTTGTACCGTCTGTACCAGTTGTGATTAAGGCTTTTGACTTTGGACTCACGATGGATGTGACCGGTCGACAGGGGATGCTTACTCCGCCATGGCACCTGATCCCATATCTGGATTTTCTGGCTCTCTTTGTCCAATATAACCATATTTGTTTGTGTATCCTGGACATCCTGAAAAATTATACTTTGGTATCTGAGATTTTTATAATGTCCGTGTTTCAATATTAAGCTTGAAAGTTCGCTTTCATTTAAAATCTGCCTTGTCATATTAGTTCGAAAATGGCGAAAAATTAAACTTTCCAGGTAACATTAGTATTTAACGATAAATTGGTAAGAGGTACTGACTCACCATTAACAGATGATCCAAGTTCGAATTTTCAGGAGGTCAGAGTTTTTCTAAAATATAAACTTTTAAACTTTTGTCGGTTAAAACTTTGGTATAATTAATTTTAATAGTAAGTATATTTAATAAATGCAAATATAAGGAAAATGTAAAAATTTTCCATGGTTTTTACTAAACTTGTTTTAAATTTTTTCATTGAAACGAATTAGTCAAAAGCAGCATGATCCAGTTATTTTGAGAAAAAAAGATGGGACACAGTTTGAAGCGTAAGGTTTTTTGGTGGTCTAAATTTTGTTTATGTCGAGTATATAATCATCCTGTTTTGTTTATCTGTATTCTAATTACTTTTATACATTTTACCACATCTGAATCAGTTGCATTATAACCCCGTCTGATACACTTTCATTTATGTCCAAATGTTTCTTTCCATTACCATAAAACACACATTTCCCTCTGTGACAGAAAATTTCCGTCAATCTACTAGCTTGGTAATAAAATTGAGGAATTCTTACTTCGAAACACTTCACGAACATTCGTAGCAATTAATGTTTTATCGTTTTATAACCCATTATATAGAGGCCTAACTTGTGTATGTTCATTTCCAATAATCTTAAGGAAACGAATAGCATTAGGTTCCGTTCCGTTACCTTGCATTCCGTTACGTTTAACTTTTTGAAACAAAGAGTGACGGTGATAATCTAAATATGACTGTTGAACTAGAAATTAAAGATACAACAGTATCAAGCACAAACTTCATACTTAGACATTTTACTTAATATAGACACAGACGGGAAATGTTGAGTTGCCTTTTCGTTGGCGGTTGTTGAGACGTGTGTACCAATTGTGACGAGGGTTCACTCCTCACGTATTTCATTTGGACTTGAATGCGGACTCACGGCGGGTGTCACCGGTCGACAGGGGATGATTATTCTTCCATGGCAACTGATCCCACTTCTTGGTTTCCAGAGGTCCGTGTTTGTCCATTTTCACCGGATTTGTATCTATGTCCTGGACATTCTATTGATTTATACTTTGGTATCTGAGATTTTTTATATTGTATAATTATATCAAAGATGGAATTTGATATGATTATAAAGATATAATTTGATATGATTATAAAGACATAACTTGATATGATTATAAAAATATAACTTGATATATGATTATAAATATATAACTTGATAATATTATAAAGATATAACTTGATATGATAGGAACGATATAACTTGATATATGATTATAAAGATATAATTTGATATATGGTTATAAAGATATAACTTGATATGATTATAAAGACATAACTTGATATGATTATAAAGATATAACTAGATTTATGATTATAAAGATATAACGATATTATTATTATTATTATTATTATTATTATTATTGTTGTTGTTGTTGTTGTTGTTGTTGTTGTTGATTTTGTTGTTGTTTACAATTAGAAAGAAAAGAATAAAGAGATGATTATACGGATAAATTTTACACCTCACTTATATATTCCATGTGGAGTACATTGTATCCCGGTTTTCTTTACATCGTAAAACTGGCAGCCACAATACAAAATCGAATAAGTCGTACACCTTAAGAATCTTCTTAACACGATGTCGTCATTCATTTCATTTTGTGTCTCATTAATTTAGGTGAGTTACTGAGTAGTGTAGACAAAACTGGAGGATTAGCATTTTTCGTTGGGTTGCAAGAAAACATTAATTCAATAAAGACAAATGAAGATTTAATTTTCGACAAGGTGATCACAAACATCGGAGAATCTTATGACCCGGAAACTGGACGGTTTACGGCACCTTGTAATGGCACATACAAATTTACGGTTGTCGTTGCAGCACAAGGGAAGCATAAGGTATATACAGATGCCCCCTACCCCGTGAAAGTTTAATTTGCTATAAGATTTTCATGTTATTCCTTTCCCTAAAGTAGAATGACTATGAATTAAATTTAAAAAGTCTTTTTTAAGTATAATTGAAACTTATGTACTAGTACCAGCAGACAAAGCTTCAAATAATATAGTTTTTATTTGTAAGGCACATTACTATAATTGTTTATTAGAAGAACATGGTTTTAATACAAATTCTGGTAATCCTACATGCACACGTATCCCACTTTCAAAGGACGAGATCCTACAAAATCATGTGTCCGTATTACGCGTATTAACGGATACGATTTTTGAGCTCATATTTTGATAAACTTCACCCCATATAAGCAAAGATACATAGCAGGATAGCACGTTTTTTTATCTTTACTCCTTACCAAGATATTGAGCTAAGGAGAAGCCATACTGTATTTATTCCATCGGTGTAAATCACTAAAAAAGTCTAAAAAGTTTTTGAACACAATTTATTCGAATTCAAGCATCAAAACATATGACTTTTACTCTTTAGCATTTTAGCATCATATGGGAACCAATTGTACCCTTTATTGGCCGACCTGTTCCTTTATTCATACGATGCAGACTTCATTCAGAAACTGCTGAATCAAAAGAAGAAAAGGTTAGCGGTGTCCTTTAATTTGACATTTAGATATTTCGACGACGTTTTGTCAATTAATAATGACTATTTTCATACTTATGTCAACGCGATATATCCCAGCGAACTAGAAATTAAAGATACAACAGAACCAAGCACACACACTTCATACTTAAACATTTTACTTAATATAGACACAGACGGGAAATTGGCAACTAAACTATACGACAAACGCGACGATTTCGGCTTTCCCATCGTAATTTTCCATATTTAAGTAGTAATATCCCTCAGTCACCTGCATATGGAGTTTATATTTCACAAATGATCCGATTTGCCAGGGCGTGTGCAACATGTGAAGATTTCATATATCGAAAACCGCGTTTAATGTCAACGTTACGCAAATTTTACGGCCGGTATAATAGTCTTGTTTGCGATTACTCTGTTTCACGAAGTGAAATGTTGAGTTGCCTTTTCGTTGGCGGTTGTTGAGACGTCTGTACCAATTGTGACGAGGATACACTCCTCAAGTACTTCATTGTACTTGACTGTGGACTCACGGCGGGTGTGACCGGTCGACAGTGGATGCTTACTCCTCCATGGCACTTGATCCCACTTCTTGGTTTCCAGAGGTCCGTGTTTGTCCATTTTTACCGGATTTGTATCTATGTTATGGACATTCTATTGATTTATACTTTGGTATCTGAGATTTTTTATATCATATTAGTTTGGAATTCGATATTCTTGCGGTATAAGTTAAATCATCGAACGATTTTCTTTCAACTTTTTTTCTTTGGGCGCAATAGAATTAACATTATTTTGTAAATTGTTCCCAATATAACAAAAGAACGTCATTTTTACACATGTAAGTGCAGTTGTTTAATATACTTGCAATTACTTTATTACATTAATGGTTTCTGGGTACAGTGGGGTCCCGAATAAAGGGATGTCGTGTCCTTTGGATGAGACAGCAAAAACCGAGGCCCCGTGTCACAGTAGGTGTCGGCACGTTAAAGAACCCTGACTGCTCAATGGCCGTAAGTGCCGAGCATAGGCCAAACGTTGAAGCCCTTAACCAGCATTTGGTGACGTCCCCATATGAGTGAAAAATTCTTGAGTGGAACGTTAAACTACAGTTTAACCAACAACAAGGAAGGAATACTTTTCCAAATGTTACATATCTGTTTTCACTACATACTACTATATTAGTTAGGATTATTAAAAACGAAGGAATATACGCATACCATACGTTTTTGTATCATTCCAAAACCAACAGCTCTCGTGTTTTCTTCATTGTCTGATCTAGAATTTGAGTCGTAAGATGAATTTTCAAATGTTGTAATCTTAGAGTGAGTTGCTCATGTGAGGTCAGCAGAACTTCGAGATTATCTTAAACTATAGCGGAAGTAGACGTGATTGGCTATGACCAGGTGCAAATAAAAACTATTTTTAAGTTATCTCGATATCAGACGGCCGATTGACTTCGTTCTTTTTCCTTTATCATTAGCATTTTTCAGTTGATCTAAAACATAAAATCTTTGCACTTACGACCTCTTTAATCTTAGTTCGTGAGTAACTGAGCGAGCCATAGCATTTCAAGCTAAATTGAACGCTTCATAAATATTTAGAAATATCTGTCCGCCCTATAATGTAAACTTCTAGCTTTGTTGGAGATTTCATTATGAATATTTCTTTTCTTTTAATAAAAAATAAAGTTCATTTTTGTTCGATAACCCTGCCGGTCAATAGTTTGTCCTGGTAGGTTAATGGTATTCCTTAACAGAGCGTTGTTCAACCTTTTTGATAATATTTATTCATTAATGACCTGCGATAACAATTTTTCGTTGATGCATTCTAAGGTCTGTATCAATTATATGTACATACCGTCAGATATAAGTACATATAGGTCTACCAAGGTAAATTGGCACAGGTTGAAAACACAACGAATCTACTCTAATTCCAAACAGGGAGAACATGATCCTTGTCGACACAAAAACACTACAGATTTAGTAATGCATGGAATGCGTGCAAGGGAAAACTTTGTATCTGTCTAACCTATTTTAGGAAAATTGACCGTATTGTTTTGTTTTTGGCAATACCCGGATGTGCCACTGTACTTTGGTAGACCTGTACATTTTTAATTTAGCTACGGGTAATAGCAATGGCATGAAGGTATATCACATGTCGCAGCTGATTTGAACCCGGACCTCGATTGTAAACCGTATGTAACAAATCCCAAGACTTGAGAAAAGAGTCACAATATTTGGATAAGAAGTTCCAAGTCTACACTTTCAAGCAATCAAGACCAGAATATTATTCGTGGGAGTCGAACAAAATAACTGAGCAATCTTCATCGTTTTAATTTTTATCTATTTTCCATCGTTAAAAGGGATTTCCCCTGTCATACTAATAATATCCCGTCTTCTCCTGCCTATGGCGCTTTCATTTCACAATTAATACAATATGTCAGGGCTTGTATCACTAATGAATGCTTTAATCTGAGAGGTAAACGACTCACAAATAAATTACTCATACAATGATACGTTCTTGAACGCTTGAAATAGTCATCACTAAGGAAGCTTTATGGTAGTTAAGGGGATCTTGTTAAACAATATGAAGCCTCTTCTCAAGAATGGTTGATAGTATTCTTCGGCCTAACCATATAGATTGACTCCCTTTCGCCAATCATATCTAAAACTTATTGATGATATTTTCACCGAACGTGACATTTTCACCGCATTTGAGAGGTTTCCATGTAGCATTTGCAACGTATATTTCGTCGCAACAGGAGACTCCTCCTGGATACCTGATCCCATCCCGTTAAAATTTGCTATTGTTCTTTATGTTGAGACCATTTTGATATCCAACTTGTCATATTCTTATGGACGTGGGGTTTCGATTATCCATTGGAACTTTTTTATTTTTACTTACGTCATACCAATTTTATCATTTTCTATTGCAGTTGTACTTTAATTATGCCATACACATCTTGTTTTGTGTTGTGGTTGAAATTTACTTATGCAAAAATCTATAGTTGTTTCGTTTTACTTCGTTTGTTGTCATCATTTTCTGTCGTAAATATGTTTTTACCGTCAGGCTGCCGTAACGATGATGAAAACGAAATCGACAACGACGAAGAACGGGGAAATGGTATTTCGAGTTTGGGCAGAGAGTATTCCGTTTTGGTCAACAGCTTCGAACACAGCAGTCCTTCGCCTGTTTCAAGGTCAAGAAATATGGCTACAAGTGTTGCAGGGAGCATCTCATTTACATGGTTACATGTATACCACGTGGTCTGGGCATATGTTGTTCACAGACAATAATGATATTTGTGACGTATAGAAACGTAATATAAGGAAGTTTTAACAATAGATTACACGTTTTAATTGTCATTCTAGAATTAGAAATATCGTAATATTTAATCAAGAATTGCTGAGACAAAGTGTACAAAAATTTGCGTTTCCCATATTGTCCTTTCCTTGAATTGTACAACAACATTTAAACTTTATAATTTGGAAATGTTTTAGGAAATATACTGAACGTCTATAAAATGCCTACGTAAACCCACCAAAATAGGAAACAATAGTTATTAGTATATATGCAATGTGTAGGTCTATCAAGGTAATTTCACGCATGGTTGAAAACACGACGAGTCTAAATGATATCATAACAGGGGTGACAGGTTACCAGTCACAAACTGTTAGAGATTCAGTAATGCCTCAAATTTGTGCAAAGTCTTATCTGCACAACCAACTTTTGGAAGATAGACCGTATTGTTTTGGTTTTTGACAGAACCCGGGTGTGCAACTTTACCTTGGTAGACCTATAGTTCTCAAAACACCTGCTGGATATTGTTTATAGAGGGATAATATTTAGTCATTGAGACAATATCTCAGCCTCAGCCTGGAAAAGGATGTTGTTTATATGTTATATACATATTATAAAGAGTGAAACTGCGGCTACCTTAGTCAGACGTGCAGAAAACTGACTGCGAACTATGTACAAGAAGCAAACAGTGCGATGAAATCGGATAGGAAATGGATTATATGTGTACATTTAAAAAATGAGGACGAGCTTTCTACACCGTGTTTGTGAGTGTACTAATAATGTCAATGGGTTACTTACACTGAGGACCTATGTTATTATAATGTTCTTTTTTGACAATTTGACTTAACCAATAAAAATTATTTTAAAAAACCCATGATTTGTTTTTATGTCGTCGTCCTTGTCGACGGGCGTAATATTTAGCTGGCATTCATGGTTTGATATAAAATCAGATCTCTCTCTCTCTCTCTCTCTCTCTCTCTCTCTCTCTCTCTCTCTCTCTCTCTCTCTCTCTCTCTCTCTCAACACTGAACACAGTATAAGGAACAAACTTATTCAAAAGGCTACTTAAATACCTAATTCGGTTTTATGTCTGACCGTGAAGATATTTATAAAGCAATAAATTTGGACCTTTCAAAATGCAGAAATAGGATCACATACCACGGATGGCATGACTCACAATTAATCTATACAACTGAAAAAAAGGATATGCGTACTTTATAATAAAATGAATTAAGGAATGGATCGCAGAGATTTTGTAAATCGATTTAACAACAACCACAAGTTCATATTAACGGCATATTAAGTCAATTGCAACATTTAAGACATGACAAGAGAGTTTAATTTTTTTTTCTTAGTTAAAACTCAGTAACCCGGATTAACTGGAGAAAAAACTACATTTAAGTAAGAAAAATTTGGTTTAACTCATAGATATGATTTCGGCATGACAAAGAATCTAAGAAAATTAAATGTTGTAAAGTATTGACATAACTGATCTACTTTAGTCTAATAAGATAATAGGCTAGTACAGAAATACCGGGTTCTGAGTGTATTCATACGCTCTGGGACTAAGACGGTCCACCAATATCCATTGGTTAAATGGACTGCATGCTCTCGTTGTTTTCTTCCGCTACAACGATCAAGTGCAGTCAGATGACACGGATAGAAATATTTTGTGCTTTTGTAATAATCACATACAAGTGTAATCATACAGTTCTAAAGCGCAGTTAAATACGCGCGTGCAGTACACACCACTAAACGATGTTGCATGCGTGTACGGAAGAAATATAGTATACTTGTGTACTTTATAATATACTATGGTATTTTTAGGACACGCAATTTTGTTATAACATGGTCGAAATAATTTAAATAAATATAAATTCGTTTTCTCGGGATAGTTTTTCCCCCGATAAAAATATCTTGGCAAAACGAAATATCGTACACCATCGTCAAAAGAACAAAATAAACGTAATGTATCATTCTAGAGATTAAAAAGCGGAAACGATCGACACGTTATTTAATTGGATGAAGGTAAATCACAATCCGAAATTGTCGAAATGATCTGGAAATATAGTCCTGTCTCTGGTTGAATGTCCTTCATCGTTCTTTTGTCGTCTGTATTTGACTAGATACCTGCCGTACTAGCCAGCCAACCGCTCTGTTCATAGTGAAACACATTGGTGTACACACCGGGTCTGTTGGGATGTGCGCATCCGTAGCCCCAGCTGATTATTCCTAGGATCATAACACAAATATAAGAAGATTAGTGAATATCGGACATAAACATAAAATATAAGATAGTGTTTGTTCCTTCGACAAACTCTCAGCGTAGGACATGATAATCATAAACAGAGGACCGGGGCTCGGACATGATAATCATAAACAGAGGACCGGGGCTCGGACATGATAATCATAAACAGAGGACCGGGGCTTGTTTTCCCCATTAACTCATTCACCCTTAAAGACACATTAGAGCTGGTCTGAGTTTTCGATTTACAGAAGAGTCCATTGATTTTCAGTGCTTGATGAGTTAAGTCCTTAAAATGTATTTTGCGAAAAATCATTTTTTTTACTACATAGATTGACGTACAATAGCAATTTAGAGATATACACTGGCATAAAAAATCTTATATTTCTGTGTATTTTTGTAAAAATAAGATCAGGTCCAGCGCCATATACATATACTGTACGTGTACTTATTTTAGCGGTATTCTAATATTAGCGCCTTTCGCGCTCAAGTCACTTCGCTAATTCAAGGGCAGCCTAAAGTTTCTCGATCCTGTCATTCTGTATACTTGACGAGGCTAATGAAATTACTTGCGCGAATTTAAGATTGTGCTAATAAGTCTATACCCACCCCCCCTTAGATCGCTAAAATATGAGTGCTCTAATTTAAATACACATGTAGTATACATATAGGGAGGTCTCACTAATCAATTGCCAAACTGTTTCTCAAGCAATTTTCATCAAATATATTAGGAATTTCAGAATCTGTATGCTTGTCTATGCATATAGCGTTAAGACCACCTCACTTTTAGACAATAAATATTCAGCCCAACTCACTTTAAGACAATAAATATTCAGTCTTTTCAATTTTGCATAATAAATATGAAATAAATCATGAATGCTTCATGATGAATAAATGGGGAGAAAATAAAAAATCATACAAAAAAATGAATAAAGATTATAATGTTTAAAAGACGTCAAAAACGAGTCAAAAAATTTATTTTCCGATTTCTACGAAATTATAAACTTTTATTATACATCTATATAGATTACTCAGATACAATTCGTTTTTCTATCCACACAGCGGTTCTGGAGGAGAAAAGTTTTAAATAGGGGTAAGGCCTCTTTTGTCCCACCCTCGATCCACCCCTGAACCGATCTGGCCGAAATGAATAACGTGGTAGGGGACCTTAATTACTTGCTTCGTATAAAGTTTCATCAAAATCCCTTCAGCGGTTTCGGAGGAGAAGTCGAAAATGTGAAAAGTTAACGGACAGAAAGACAGACGGACGTACAGACAGGCGGACAGACGACGGAGAAAAAGTGATCAGAAAAGCTAACTTGAACCTTCGGTTCAGGTGAGCTAAATATTGCCAATGCCCCTTTAATTGACCTCATAATAAAATTTAGGCATGTTTTAATAATACTACCCTACTCCATTTACAAAGAAATAGTATGACACTTACAACAATAACTTGTAAATACGATTGCTCTGACTTTGGATTATACGGACCTAGTTTGGTCGTAAGTCACATGTCTGTATTCTTTGTACGTATGATTCGGAGACAGTAACAAAGACATTGGACTTTTCGTGAAACGGTCAATCGAGCACAACATGCTAGATGTTAAGACTGCTTTGGAACACGTTCAGTGGTAAAACAAAATAATGCTTAACACCCCGTCTTTGCTGACGTATTCATGTGAGAGAAAAAATCCTATACAACAATCAGTTATGTGTGAAACTGGGCCTCCTGCAAACACAAGGCTAACTCGGGAAATTAGGAGCCCCATTCCAGGTATATCACCAAGGTATATAAATGGACAAAGTCATTCAATCTACGTAAGATATCAGTCTACCACCAGATATGAAGATCCATGGGCAAAAAGAACTACAAATGGTTATAACTCTACAAACAAGATATTCGTTTTGATTTGATTTGATTTTTTGTTTTACGCCATACTCAACAATTTTTCAGTCATATGATGGCGTCCAGTTTTTATTGGTGGGGAGAAACCACGGTTACCCGGGTAAAGACCACCGACCTTCCGCAAGAAAACTGGCAAACTTTCCCACTTAATTCGAAATGACCCAAGATATTCGTATCATTAAGGCAAAAAGGTTTAGGTCCAAGGGCAAAAACGCCCTCAAAAATAGTCCTCACTACATGGAAATCTACATACTGTGATCTTCCATTGTGCCAATTTTCATTAAATCCGTTTATGTGTCTAGGATGAAATGTGATGACAAAATCATTAAAGCAAAACAATTCTAAGTCCAAGGGCAATAAGACGGGCGGATCATCAGACGAACAGACCACAAGACGGGTGGATCAACAGACGGACAGACCACAAGACGGGCGGATCAACAGACGGACAGACCACAAGTTAACACATAGTCCCCTATGATTTTATCGTTAGGGGACCAATGACAATGTATCAAAACGCTCCTAGAAACTGTTACATATATCAACACTTCCAATAATTATTTTTTTAATTTTCCAACAACGTAAAACGGCAAAAGTCAACCGACTGTTTGCTGGTAGGCAACTAAATGGTATAAGATCGAAATTGATATCAAAAGTACATTAGCTATTTGCCTTACCATTATACATTTCAAAGTTATTATCAGCTATAGCATGTCAAGCAAAAGATAAACAACAGATTGATACATATTTGATCAAAGTGTATGTTAAACATTTCAATAATACAAATCTATTGCGTACATTTACCAGTAAGATACCATTCCCATTACGTACGGATGTAAATGCGTAACTTCAACTTTTTATATCTTTGGAACGACATTTACACATTACACTTACGACGGAAATACTGTTGAATCAGAAAATTTCGTTGGGTTAATATTTCGTAGTTTTGAATATTCGTTTACATCAGATTTTGTTGAAATAAGAAAATAATGTTTGTAAAGTAGCATATAAGAATTTTAAAGTCACATTCAAGGAAGCATTCCGGGGAGTAATGTTCATAAATCAACTTTTCTGTACTCTCTTAATGCGTATTCGTATGAACTTTCGTCGTTTTTTTAAAGTCCTATTCTAACTAATTAGTTAATTAATCGTGGAAAATCCCCAACAAATTGATCTATTTATAAACGGTAAGGTGTTGTCAGTCACATGGTGACACTTTACTTAGCGTGTTCGTTTCACTGTCCAGGACAACCCAGACAAGTGGATCACCAATCAAATGTTCTGGAACACTGTCCTGGGCAAGCAATTTAGCCATAAACTTACGTGAATTATGTAAATTTTTTCGACATCTTTGAAATAACATCTTCATGCCCTAGTACATTCGAGTGTAACATGTTCTTAGACTGTGCCGGAACAGTACTCTAACGGGGAATCGAGCACACCTTTTATATCACTCGTTCACTAGGGTAAATTTATGAATTCCTACGAACCCCCCCTAATATCTCCATTAATACATAAATTTCTTTTATTTTTTTTAATGTTCGTCGGTTAGGAGTGGTTTTCTAATGAAAATGTCAAAAATTACAATGAAGTCCCCAGAATGTGACTTTAAGATGTAATTTCAATATACAATTCCGTCATAGTTGTAATTTCCTTGACAAGTGAGAACAATGAAATAAATGAAATTAAAACCATAACGGGATATTCTTAACCTACAGTATATACTATTTACCTGTAAGATACCATTTTCCATTACGTTGACACGCCAGAGGACCACCTGAATCAGCCTAAATAGATGCAAGATAAAATGTTTTGTTTTTAAAATATTAGATCAAATTCAAGTTAGTTTTAAATTATATGTTTAATCGATGTTCAGTGTCATTCATTGACCTAATTGTCATCTATTTTTGGACCATATAATCATGTAATGCATATATAAAATTTAATTACTGATGGTAGCGAAGCCGTATATAGGAGGTTTTAAACTCATACACCGATACCTAGTTATACGTACTTCCTGTTTAAAGGGAAATAACTCTTCCTTCGGCAACCCATTGACATTGATAGTCTTTTTATGAGACACAAAACCGCACCTGACATAAAATAAGCATCACACAAAACAAGCATAAATACATACATATATACATACATACATACATACATACATACATACATACATACATACATTTTGCGAGTTTTAACAAATTCTGGTTAAGTGGTTTAATCTGAGTAGTACCGTGTTTTAATGCTAACATTATAAACACAGAGCATTCGCTCTGTTTTAGTACTTTGCTTCAAAAAGATGCTGGCTGCACATGGTATATTCATACACTACATGAAAAGCCTCATCACACACTCACATCACACATGCTTACTCCCGATACAAAAAGTACCAAACTTCACTGTTACTATTAAGGATAAGACAAAACCAGTTTTTATCCAATGTACATTGTACTCACTTCACAAGCATCAATTCCTCCGTCGTCATATCCGGCACATAGCATCGTGTTTGTATCTATGCCGCCCAAATCAGAATGAAGTTGATCACATTTGTGAGGGTCGGTGATCGGTTTGTAAGCTTCGCGTAGTCTGTCTTGTGTCGAACCACCTGCAACAAAACATCAAGTAATTTTGATGGATGGAATTTCAGAAAAGTAGTTCCGGTGGAATTCCCGTATCACACTGCAGTGAAATACGATATAACGCATATTTTGAGCGTATTGAACTTTGCATTATTTAGGCATTGAACTACTGACAGTTGGCATCCATGGGCGTATGAATGCAAACTTGCACTAAAGCAAATACCAGTTATCTCGCGCAAGCCTTTCATGATGAATGTGATTTGTTCAATTAGCATCCATAAGCCCATGACTGCTAACTAAAAATAGTTCAATACTTATATTTAGTTATTTCTGAACTTTTCCGACTTTTTTTCATTTTTTTAATTCGAATTTAAATTTCGATAAATAATGCGCAACCATTCCTGTACATAAAATGGAACTAATTTATGTACCACGTGATACTCGATAACGTTTGTGCGGGACTATTGTTTCTATTGGTGATGGAATAACATTAGAGGACGATATCCCGCAGCGGGAGATTACGAAGAGTTACGTTCAATCACCAACAGAAACAATAGTCTCGCACAAACGTTATCGGGTATCACGTGGTACACGAATAAGTTCCATTCCTAAAACAGCCGTCGGCAGTTATGAGATGATGAATAGCATTTTTTAAAGTAATGTTTATATAGTGTCAGTGCAAGCAGATGTTAAATATAAATATATGATTACACAAGTGATCAGGATAGTTTCCTTCCCGACAATATTGGTAGCATCTTAGAATGGGTACCATACCCTTGAAGGCAATTTAGTTACTGAAACTCGGGTTATATTTGCGATAATTTACACGTATTTCGTGAGAGCTATCGCTTGCAAAAATAAAATTCTAGCTTAATTTCCCAACTAAAGGCACTATACAACATGTGTAATCTATAAAATGTTTATGAATAAAGTGTTAGAAGATGGTTGATATTCATCTTAGAATCTAATGTTAACATTAGAACACAGTTGTATAGATGACAACCTTTGTAATGAAGTGCAATAAATTGTACAGATGACAACCTTGGTTGTCATGTTACAATTTATTGCACTTCATTTCCAAGGTTGTGATAAGTTGTACATATGACAACCTTGGTAATGAAGTGCAATAAATTGTAATATGACAACCTTGGTAATGGAGTGCAATAAGTTGCACAGATGACAACCCTGGTAATGAATTGTAATAACAGTATGAAGAAATGGCATTTTGTAATCGCGATAATATCATCTCGCGAAGAAATTTAGAACCGGTGTTTTGCGAAAATAAGGTCCCGCGAAAATTTTCAGAATCACAGAATTTTCTTCAAATATACATGCAATGCTATACACCTCTTTTTAGTAAACAACAAAACAAATGTTTTCACGAAAATAAACCTTTGACCTCGAAATCTCATAATCGTAATGATCATCATTAATTTTAGGAATCAATGACCGTTTGATAAGAGCATCGCGATTATAAGAAAAAGTCGCTAACGTGTAGTCAACGCAGATTCGAGCCACTTGAACTTTAGCTGATTCTGTGAGAAGGTTTGCCACTCTACTTGTATTTACTTGTTACATTGAAACCGAGTTCTCTCCTTCATCATTAGAACCTGGTGCTCTCCATGACTCACGGCGGGTGTGACCGGTCGACAGGGGATGCTTACTCCTCCATGGCACATAATCCTACCTCTTGATTTCCAGAGATCCGTGTTTGTCCAATTTTTACCAGATTTGTATTTCTACCCTGGACTTTCTAAAGACTTATATAAAGGTCGCCGTAATCGTCTATGACAGCACTTTAATGTTACAACATAGTGCATATCTATAAAAGAAAGTCACTGTTATCGTCTGTGACATACAGCACTTTAATGTTACAACATAGTGCATATCTATAAAAGAAAGTCACTGTTATCGTCTGTGACAGACAGCACTTTAATGTTACAACATAGTGCATATCTATAAAAGAAAGTCACTGTTATCGTCTGTGACAGACAGCACTTTAATGTTAAGTGCATATCTATAAAAGAAAGTCACTGTTATCGTCTGTGACAGACAGCACTTTAATGTTACAACATAGTGCATATCTATAAAAGAAAGTCACTGTTATCGTCTGTGACAGACAGCACTTTAATGTTACAACATAGTGCATATCTATAAAAGAAAGTCACTGTTATCGTCTGTGACAGACAGCACTTTAATGTTACAACATAGTGCATATCTATAAAGTCACTGTTATCGTCTGTGACAGACAGCACTTTAATGTTACAACATGGTGCATATCCATAAAAGAAAGTCACTGTTATCGTCTGTGACAGACAGCACTTTAATGTTACAACATAGTGCATATCTATAAAAGAAAGTCACTGTTATCATCTGTGACAGATAACACTTTAATGTTACAACATAGTGCATATCTATAAAAGAAAGTCACTGTTATCGTCTGTGACAGACAGCACTTTAATGTTACAACATAGTGCATATCTATAAAAGAAAGTCACTGTTATCGTCTGTGACAGATAACACTTTAATGTTACAACATAGTGCATATCTATAAAAGAAAGTCACTGTTATCGTCTGTGACAGACAGCACTTTAATGTTACAACATGGTGCATATCTATAAAAGAAAGTCACTGTTATCGTCTGTGACAGACAGCACTTTAATGTTACAACATGGTGCATATCTCTAAAAGAAAGTCACTGTTATCGTCTATGACAGATAGCACTTTAATGTTACAACATGGTGCAGGTCTATAACGAAAAGTCAGTGTCATTGTCTATGTCAAATAGCACTTTAATGTTACAACATGATAAACATCTATAAAGGAAGGTCGCCGTAATCGTCTATGACAGACAGCACTTTAATGTTACAACATGGTGCATATCTATAAAGGAAAGTCACTGTTGTCGTCTGTGACAGATAACACTGTAATGTTACAACATGGTACAGATCTAGAAAGAAAAGTCACTGTTATCTTCTGTGACAGATAACACTTTAATGTTACAACATGGTGCAGATCTATAAAAGAAAGTCACTGTTATCGTCTGTGACAGATAACACTTTAATGTTACAACATGGTGCCTATCTATAAAGGAAAGTCACTGTTATCGTCTGTGACAGATAGAACTTTAATGTTACAACATGGTGCAGGTCTATAACGAAAAATCAGTGTCATTGTCTATGTCAGATAGAACTTTAATGTTACAATATGGTGCAGATCTATAAAGGAAAGTCACTAAACGTCTACGACAGACAGCACAGTATTGTTACAAAATGGTGCAGATCTATAAAGGACGGTCACTGTAATGTCACAATATGGTGCAGATCCATTCATTTGCTTTAATGGAGTTACTCAAGAAAATAATGATAAAAGATAAAGACATCATTTAAAATCCTGCAAACATTAATATAATAAATTTCGAGTATTTGCGCTTAATCCATAATGGTAGTATAAAGTACCGTATGATCAGAAATGTTAGCGAGGATGCTATCTCTTTTTTATCATAGAATCGCTAAAATTAGTTCTCGCTAAAATATATGCCATATTTTAGGACAAAACGTTAAATTGTCCACTTAATCGATATGCTGCCGTTTATTTCATAAAGCGATAACTTCATATCCTATACATATTTAACAAAGCATTCTACAAATACTTACCGACTTCTGTTGTACCCCAGCCAACCACAACACATGTCTCTCCAACAGTGTACATTTTATTGGCCACACAAATCGGAAGAGTTCCATTATTTAAAGTGACGTTCCCTTGCAACCGGATAATGGCAATATCGTTGTTGTAATTAATCGGACTATAATCAGGATGTATCATCACGGAACTTATTTTATGCTCACTAAAGAATCCTTGTTCATTCGATCCAAAATCTCTGCTATACATGCCCATTCTCACTTTCCATGCTGACAAGTCATGCGTGAAAGTACTGCAGTAGAAAAGGTTGAAACATTAAAAATCACATTCCAGGGAAGTTATAGTACATTCGACATTTTCTCCAGACTAACATTCCTAACAAGTAGACAGTAGAAAAGATTTTTTTTCCAAAACAGTTCGTCCTTTCAAGTAAAATGAAAGGTATTTATGGACAGGATGTCGTCGATATACCTGTAAGTAAAACTGAACCGAGATGCTAACTGCTTTTTATCTATGGAGAGCAGAGACTGTATAAATTCCGCTTCATATGAATACAAAAAGATGTCAGCCAAAAGAGGTGGACAATTGGTACCCATTGGAATGCCGACAATCTGCTGGAAAACTTTTCGCGCAAAAAACCACAAAGATGATATCTACCAGAAATCCCAGCATCTTAAAAGTGTCGTTTTCAGTGTATTTGTTATTGGAATCAGAGTGTTACTTCACAAAATAACGTTCCTTATGACCTAACACTAAATATTTATATCTCCGTTTTCCATTTTTGTATACAAAGGAGTTTGTATAATAAGTGTTTATTTGTTTTTTATGAGGATTTGTTGTATAAAGGGTCGAAAAATCAAAAGACTTGATGCTTGTAATATGTTTGAAATTTGGAGACTTTAAATGTTCCAACAATTCTTTTGAAATATTTAGGATGTACATCTGATTGACTCCGCTTATTGAGTTAGCCGTTATACAGTACTTCTGAAGACCCTGTTTAATATGTGTAAGAAGTTTGTTGAGTAAAATAAACAAAATCTTGGTGGAACACTTTGATTACCCCGCAATAAATCGGTGGTTATAGGAATATCTGTGCATCTTCGAAATCCAATAAATCTATGGCAATTCAAGCTCCGCGTCCCTTGTGGGTATTCCACACGAATTGAGAACGGATTTATGATTATCTAATATTTCAGAGGAAAAGAAATCTTAGATATCAAAATATAAATCTTTAGGATGTCCCGGATATAGGTACAAATCTGGTAAAAAAAATGGACAAACACGGACCAAGAGGTGGAATCATGCGCCATGGAGGAGTACCTTTGGAAATCAAAAGTTGGGATCAGGTGCCATGGAGGCGTAAGCATCCCCTGTCGACCGGTCACACCCGACGTGAGTCCAATTCGACAAATTAGATATAATAATGTTATCAACATGAATAACAAACGACATGGGAACACGTGGTCGCAAGGAGTCAGCGGTCCATATAGCATGCCACACCCGTCTCAAATGTTGTATGGACATCTCTGAAGTTCAGTGAAAATGAATTATAAACGGGATTCCATTGGAAAGCTGAAATTCCCTTCGATTCGCGAGATATGGTAATTATATGTTAACGCGACATAGCAAAAAACAATATGGTGAGTTAAAAACAATCGCCTTTTTTCAGAAGTGATGCCGACAGAAAACAGAAGTGTGCAAAGGAATCTATGATGGTTACCCTTGGGAAGGAACACCGGACACCGATGGAGAGCTTTTAGGTGTGAACTGAAATTGAAATGGGACGCGATATTGCTAGATTATTGGTACGTGCATACATGTTATTGACACTTTCACATGATCATCAATATCTTGGATAGTTAATCGTAGTTTACGCAGTCAGATTGCAGTTAACATAAACCTGATATAGATTACATTGCCACGTTTGAATGTCCTGTTCAGCAGAGTTTAATCAAAGCAACATAGCCTCAGTAAGATTTATTTATATTTGTACATGATGTCCATGTTCTCGATTATTTATCATGAATAATTTGTTTTAGTTCTCAGGCCGACTCATTTTCGCAGTTAACTCAAACAATGCTATTTTAAGTATGTTTACAACAATAGATAGATAGATAGATAGATAAATAGATAGATAGATAGACAGACAGACAGACAGGTAGGTAGGATAGATAGATAGATAGACAGATAGATAGATAGATAGATAGATAGATAGATTCATGATTACTCTAAGCAGTGTGCAGCCGTGACAACGACGAATGATCCAGTGTTTGTTTTGACAAGATTCCCAGCACAGCGGAATATATCATGATACTTTAGTGCTACCTACAACAATAAAAAAGAAGTGTCTAGTAAAGCTCAATTACTTCTTGAAATCTAGCAGGTAACTTTACAAATAAAACAAATTTTAACCCATTTACCCCTGAAGACACATTTCGACCAACCTATGTCATTGGTTTTAAGTAGAATCCATTTTTTCATAGGGGTAGATGAGTTCAATACGAAGCATGTTTTGAATATTGGCCTCAAACTACTGAATAATCCAGAGATAACATCATGTGCTACGGATGAGTTACCAATCATCTCCGCCGATAATCAATATTCGATTGCAAATCAAAACGATACCTCACGATCAAGAGTCGAGCGCGCTACCGACGGAGCCAGGTCGGATATATATATATATATATATATATATATATATATATATATATATATATATATATATATATATATATATATATATATATATATATATATATATTTATTTATTCATTTAACTGTAATCTGCCAGTGTACGTAGATCTTGGTCAACAAGTACTATGATGTTGGTAGGCTTAGACCGCTGTAACCTGGCCATAATGGTCAAATTATAAACATAGTACCAAAGTTATAATGCTCAAGACGATCGTTTCTGTCAATTAGACTTCATCAGTTGAGCTCCAATTTAAAATATATGTGTATTTGAAAACTGAAAATTTGTTGGGTGTCGCGTAAAACGCCATTTATTCAAAATCAAATATAATGGCCAGATAGTCTATACGGCTTGGCTTTCATTTTCATCAAATGATTTAACACGGACGGATTAGGACTATGATTTTCCATAATTAATTGTAATTTTTTGCATCAAACCACACACCTGTCTTTGAGTTCAAAGTAAAACGTAATTCACAATCAGTTCCAAAATAAATTCACGTGTATAGAAATACAGAGAAATTAAACTTTTTCTTGTGTGTCGATAAGACATCAACTTCTCATATATATGGTACGCTAAAGTCACATCAATGGGTTCAAGCCCATTTTCTTAGCAGTTTTCTCGAGATAAATCCAGTTTTTCTCTGTAAACTTTTTACAGTGGTTATCCTTGGACGGATTTACACTTTACATTTAGATTTATTATTTCTCTTTCTCATTAGAAAATAAACATCTATTTTAAATTGGAGCTCAACTGATGAAGTCTAATTGACAGAAACGATCGTCTTGAGCATTATAACTTTTATTTTATGTGTATATTAAAACTAGCTTTTCTCGAGAAAAACTAAGTTCAACGCATTTCTATGATTTTGGCGCAGTTAAACCTAGATTTTCTTCATTTAATGTTCGTTACTGAGAAAAACTAGGTTTAATCGGAGCAAAACTAGTTTAAGCGGTGAAAAACTAGGTTTAACTGAGAAAAACAAGGTTTAACTCATTAATGTGATTTTGGCGTGTCATACATATAGATTACAAATGTAAACAACATAAGATATTTTATACGTACCACCCAAGGCCAGCTATGTGGTACAACTTCTACTCCTCCCACAATTCTTTTGTGAGGGCCTGATGAGGGTGGGTGTGGATGTATTACCTGTATACCGCATTCAGTTGGTAGATAACTTTGACTTTCTATAAAAAGAAATTAGTAATTAAAGGGGCATTAGCTGCGTTTTTTTCAATATTTTGGTTTTCTGTTTTACCACTTAGATTGATATACGATAAAAAGATATACACAGGCATAAAATTCTAAAATTCCTATATATTTTGTGAAAATTGCCTGAGAAACCCAGGTTTGTAACTTTTTCAATTGCAATTGATTAACGCAACTTTACTTTTTGTATATGAATACTGGACCTGGCCATATTTTCACAAAATATATGGGAATATAAGATTGTTTATACCTGTGTATAGTTCTTATTTGTTATTGTACGTTAAAAACAAGTAGTAAAAGTAGAAAATATCATAAAATATCATAGCTTTGTAAACATAGCTAATGCCCCTTTATATGTGTCAGTTCTTTTGGGATAGACTTAAATCAAAGATCTCATGTCATGGTAGGGCTGGCGTGTTTAGGAAAAACCATTGGATTGTTTCAAGTGCATAGGTACAGGTGACAAGTGTGACACTTTGCAAATGGATGCACTTTTCATAATAAAATATTTTTAAAAAATATAAGAAATACCGTATAACGGGTTATTTTTGCGATTTCAGTAATCAAAAGTCATATTTTCGGTAGTTAAAAGATCATATTCTTGGTAGTCAAAGGTCATATTCTCGGTAGTCATAGGTCATATTTTCGGTAGTCAAAGGTCATATTTTCGGTTGGCAATGGTCACATTTTCGGTATTCAAAGGTCATATTTTCGGTATTCAAAGGTCATATTTTCGGAAGTCAAAGGTCATTTTTTCGGTTGTCAAAGGTCATATTTTTTTTAATTTGCGATTTACTGATGCCTATACATTTTACCAAATGTTACACTAACAAACAACAACTCACTATTATAATTCATTCGAGTCAGTAGATATCAATAACAAAAGGCAGACGGTATCATCAGTTTTTGCGGTTTCAGTGATATCGAGAATTATGGCCAAAAATTAGAGAACCACAGGTAACACCAGTTACACGGTATGTATAGTATTATACTTAAATGCATATTTTGGTTTTCCTTTATTCATGAGCCAGCCTGGCTCAGTCGGTAGCGCGCTCGACTCTGGATCGTGATGTCGTGAGTTCGAGTCCCGCCGGCGGCCGGTTGGTTTCCTGTCTTTCGGATGAGACAGTAAAAACTGGAGGTCCCGTGTCACAGTATGTGTCGGCACGTTAAAGAACTCTCACTGCTCAATGGCCTTAAGTACCGAGCAGAGGCCAAAATTTGAAGCCCTTCACCGGCATTTGGTGACGTCTCAATATGAGTGAAAAAATTTTGAGTGGTACGTTAAACAACAATAAACATAAACATCCTTTATTCATTATCAATATAAAAATTTCAGATACCAAAGTATAAATCAATAGGATGTCCAGGAGACGGATACAAATCCGGTAAAAATGGACAAACACGGACCTCTGGAAACCAAGAGGTGGGATCAGGTGCCATGGAGGAGTAAGCATCCACTGTCGACCGGTCACACCCGCCGTGAGTCCACAGTCAGTCCAACGAAACAATTGGGGAGTGTATTCTCGTCACATTTGGTACAGACGTCTCAACAACCGCCAACGAAAAGGCAACTCAACATTTCACTTAGTGAAACAGAGTACTCGCAAACAAGACTATTATACCGACCATAAAATTTGCGGAACGTTGACATTAAACGCGGTTTTCGATATCCCTGTGTCAATAATTTGTCAGTGAGTAGTTAGAATAAAAGCATACATGTACACTGTCAATGTTCTGTTTATAGCTTAAATAATCCGATATTCCAGGGCGTGTTCATATGCAGAGGTAAACTACTTACTGACAAGTTATTGTCACAGGGACATGGAAAATCGCGTTTGATGTCAACGGTCCTCAAATTTTATGGTCGGTATAATGGTCTTGGATTACCATTTGTAACCATTTGGTCTGTACCATTTGTGCCGATGATTTGTTCCTCACTTCTTTCATTTGAATTTTGCTGTGAGTATGCGATTGGGGTTAACCTGTCAACAGGGGAGCTTACTCCTCAGGAAATCGGATCCCATATATGTATGTCAAATATTTCGGGACATTTAAATGAACAAACTCATTTTGTACGAAAAAGAAAAATGGATTGCAATACAACAGGAATGATAATAAACGACAATGTATTGACAAATTATTGCCCAGTTATTATTATATGATTACTATGATTTTACACTTCGCCTATATGAATTGCTTTTGAATAATTATTTTCTCTTTCTGTCTGAAAAAGCAGTAACATTCTTGGGAAATTAAAACATTTATCTGATATTACGATCTCTTTTCGTAATTGTTCAAAATAATGTTGCTTGACTCTACATTCCATTCAGTTTTCAGATACACATTAGGGACCTGAGGAAGGTTCCGTAAAATAAAAGGAGCCTCAATGACCGAGTAGTTAGGACAAGCTAAGTCATGGAGTGGTTAGAGTTTTATGCATTGAACCATGAAATCTCTTGCTTTTAGTTAGCGCACTTGCAAATCTCACTGGAATCTAAGTTTAATTTGTGAGACAGTATGCCTGTTTACTTGCGGAGCCCGGTAGCCTCATCCCGGGGTAATGAGTTTCCCTCCTCCGCCATTACAAATGACCGCCAGCATATGACATGGAAATTGTTGAGTTTGAAAGAAAAAATTTTCCAATTACATTTCAACCAAAATACGTTAAGTCTTAAACATTGGCTAATCTTGAAGTTTGTTTGAATAAGCAGTACAAACCTTATTGTGCCGGACACTGGACTATATTTATGAAGTGGAGAGAAACCTGGGATTTCCAGGACAAAAAGTAGAGAGCTTTTATATTTGATGTAAAAGAGCGATGATCTAAGCATGTGGTCAAAGACCCAATCCAACCCTGATTTGTACTGCTATCTTCTCCTTTGATCGAGAGAATTTTCGAAACAACTTGTTCAATAAACCCATAAGCATCCTCAGTTTGTTCAATAATCTCTCAATTTCTATTTCTCTCATTTCATTTAATAGATCTGAGTGTAACAATATCAAACAAGCGGCAGACAAATTGAATTTTGAATTTGTAGTATCCAATTCTTAACAACAAGTGTGGTAAATTGAATTTTCTGTCATCACTTGGGGAAAATTTGACATATCATTTGTATTAAAGGACTCATAAGTAGAAATCCAGATAGAAATAACGATCAGTTAACTCATTTAAAGTGATTGTTTATAGTCCCTTTCCAGTGTATTGTTACAGTCAATAAATGATAAATTAAATGTTTCATTTCCTTTTCTCCAACAACATGATGAGACAATCTATATGTCAACTAAATAAAATAATACCAATAATAAACAATACATTTCACTAATGATCGTACAAATCGTTAACGTAGTAGTAGTAGTAGTAGTAGCAGCAGCAGCAGTAAAAGCAGCAGCAGCAGCAGTAGCAGTAGGGCAGCAGCAGTAGTAGTAGCGTCAGCAGTAGTAGTAGCAGCAGCAGTAGTAGTAGCAGTAAAAGCAGCAGCAGCAGTAGTAGCAGCAGCAGCAGTAGTAGTAGTAGTAGTAGTAGTTGTAGTAGTAGTAGTAGTAGTAGTAGTAGTAGTAGTAGTAGTAGTAGTAGTAGTAGTAGTAGCAGCAGCAGTAGTAGTAGTAGTAGTACTTGTAGTAGTAGTAGTAGTAGCGTCAGCAGTAGTAGTAGCAGTAGTAGTAGCAGCAGCAGTAGTAGTAGCAGTAAAAGCAGCAGCAGCAGTAGTAGCAGCAGCAGCCGCAGTAGTAGCAGCAGCAGTAGTAGTAGTAGTAGTAGCAGCAGCAGCAGTAGTAGTAGTAGTAGTAGTAGCAGCAGCAGTAGTAGCAGCAGCAGCAGCAGTAGTAGTAGTAGTTATTGTTGTTGATGTTGTTTTTACCAGTCTAGAAATCAAGACTGGTGAAATCAGACGCCGTGGAGGAGTAAGCATCCCCTGTTGACCGGTCACACCCATCGCGAGTCAACAATCAAATTCAAATAAAATAAGTGAGGAATAAATCCATGTCACGATAGGTACAGACGCCTCAATAATCGCTATGATAATAATGTCCTCGACAATCCACAATGTTGTTATTAACATTTAGGACTATTTATTTGATACTCGAAGATATAAATTATTTAAAGTACAAAAATAAATGAAGACAATTGATACTCGAAATTCTAGTCCATTAGAGTACGACAAAATGGATATAAAATGGTATCAACATAAAGATCATTTGCCAATCCAAAACGGGATGGGGTTAGTTGTTCGGAAGGAGTCGGTGACCCGTGTGAGCATGTCACACCCAAGGTAAATGTTTCATGGAAACATCTTGAGATTGGTGAAAAGGACAAACTTAGTATGTCCTCAGATATTTTAGATCTGTTTGGCGAAAGGGGCTTACTGTATAATTATATAGTCGTGCTCCAGAATACTATCTTACATTCTTGAGAGGGGGACTTCATATTATTTAACAAGATCTCTGTATCGATCATAAAACTTAGTTTATTACATAACATATCACCCCGAGTGACGATTTCAAGCGTTCAACAACGTATCCCTGTGTGAGTAGTTTAGCTCTCAGAATAAAACATTCATCCGCGGAGCCTGTCCTGGCATAACGTATGAAAACGCCAGAGGCAGGAGAAAACGGGAAATCACTACTCAGGAACGGAAAGTTCGTGATATGGAAAATGAAACCACGTTTGTCAAAAAGGAAGCTGTAAAGTGAAAAAATGACTTCACTAAATATTAGATATTTGTGATTTTATGTTCAGATTTCCAGTGTTTGATGTGTGGTAAGTTGAGCTGTACCAATGAAACAATAGGATCTGTTGCCCCAAAATCATTGTTTATTAAAATGGTAAATGGAAAATAAATAGATTTTATATAATCATAATATCATATCATAAACTATAATAGATTGTTACAGGTTTCAGTCACATAACAAACATATGTTATATGATACGTTAACTTCCGTTCAAATAGCAACACTCATCTGTTAATCTCGATTGCAACGTTCCTAGACAAACAAAACTTCTGGTCAAACTTTGTTGACTGTGACTTTCACTTGAAAGGTCAGAAGTTTGACCTTCGATCGTGACATGATCAAGATTCACTTACCGTCAATTAACAGAAACGCAAACAAAATTATACAGATGGACTTCATCGCAAATAGCAGACAAATTGAAGCTATGCTCGCACTATCTTATAAATAGGAGATAAGAAGACACATAATTTGCAGGTTTGTGCACTTAATGATCTTACAGAAAAGATTAACATCACGACACAATTATCTTTATTGTCATACATTTTACAGCCTGTATGAAGAATACAAAGAAAGTTGATATTAAAGAAAAGTATCGACAATGACCAAACCAAATATTTAATAGAAAATAAACTATATTTTGGTATAGCAAATTTGATCAATTGGCGTATATTCTGTTTGTCCGTTTATCATATCAACTGTAAGAAACATGAATAGTTTCACATAATATCTTGAATTAGTATAGAAAAAAATATCTATATTTCCTAACGAATGTCATTAATACAACATGATATCCGCATTTCAGAAACGTGACGTAAACAAAAGTCTAAAACGAATTTGTTTTATCATATATACATGCTCGTTCAGAATTAATGTTGATAAACGTTTTAAAGTTATTCACCTTTTAAGTGTTCGTTTAACACGAAAATGCAATAATCGACAAAATTGTTGTACTATTTCTTAAAAGAATACTTTTAATTCTAATGTTCCTATTTACAAAATATCCCCTATACATCCTATATTCAATAAACATATCGTAAAACCCAATAAAACTAGATAAGGATATTTATGATACAAAATGGTGTCAAGACCTCTTACATTTCAGATTGGTAGACTCATGGCACATTATATTGCAGCGTACGCTCGAGATAAGAATTGCTGTTTCTAACAAATATCCGAAACTCCGAGTTGCGTAGAATAGGACAAATTATATATGACAACGGTCTCACCACGAAGAACAATTACTAATCACAAACGGGGTGGGACCAGGTGTCCGGGTGGAATTAAAGTTTAAATAAAGTTAAATGCATGAGACAGAATAACCCAAGTGATTAAGTGCTCTCTCTCTCTCTCTCTCTCTCTCTCTCTCTCTCTCTCTCTCTCTCTCTCTCTCTCTCTCTCTCTCTCTCTCATGAATTAAATGTTATTTAAATTTTAAATCCTCCCGGGCACCTGGTCCCATCCTGTTTTGGATTCGCTATTGTTCCTCGTATTGAGAGACCACTTTCATATCTGATTTGTCGTATTATAATGGGCTTGGAGTCTCCAATATGCATAGGTATTTCTTCATCATACTTCAAATTATTAACAAACAGGTATTGGCAATGATTGTGACGTAAGGCGTTCGTACTATGGGAGAAAACCGAAATACCAGGAGAATACCCACGTACACCATGCTTTAATGAAATATTAGGTTAAAGTGAATCCGTTCGGAAATGCAATCAGAACTATATAATATATAGATGTAATCAAATATTTCCGCTATAGTTCAATTCCATAATACTCAGATAAACAAACTAAAACAAGTCGAGTGATCGAATTTGAATACTTGCTGATATTTTTTATCCTAGTTCTAAGTCTTGGTTTAATGACCTATCATATCAAGAAAGGCACAGCTGATAATATTTCAGGTAATCATGTTTTGACCGATAAAATGAACGGATGGTAACACTAGAAAAACGCGCCACTATTTCGTAGACTGCTAAAGAAGCACACAAATAATTTTAGCGATTTTCACAAGGAAACATAAATAATGTAAATGTTTAATAGCACAATTTCATACAGGGATTTTAACATAAGTACCATTTTACTGTACGTATTCAGAATCTTTAAAATTTCTTGATATTATTATAGCCTTCCTTACACACGACCCCACCTCTGGATTCTCCAGATCCGTATTTGAACAATATTCATCATTTTTGCATATTATATTCTGAGCAATAATAATTGTAGAGTCCCACTGTTCTGGAATTAAAATGATCAATAATTGGTCCCTTATGTACAAAACACTAAATTTAAACTACACAAAAATGTTTCCGCTAATCAGATACATGCAGTTAAATATCAACTCAACAAAATTAAATCGTTTTAAATTAAGGTAAATAAAGTGCATAGAACAGTGCAGACTTAGAGTTCACTAATGCGTGAGTGTGTCACTGTAATCATGGCGGCATTACTTCATGTATTTCGTCGATTATCTATTGAAATGAGAGCCGGCCTGGCTCAGCCGATAGCGTGCTCGAATCTGGATCGTGAGGTCGTGAGTTCGAGTCCCGCCGGCGACAGGTTGGTTTCCTGGCTTTCGGATGAGACAGTAAAAACTGGAGGTCCCGTGTCATAGTAGGTGTCGGCACGTTAAAGAACCCTCACTGCTCAATGGCCGTAAGTGCCGAGCATAGGCCAAAATTTGAAGCCCTTCACCGGCATTTGGTGACGTCTCCATATGAGTGAAATATTCTTGAGTGGGACGTTTAACAACAATAAACAAACAAACATCTATTGAAATGACATTTTGGACAATTGTCTCTCTCCAACTATGAATAATTGATATTTCTACATACTACTGTGTCTCCAAGCAAACTATATAAGTATTTTGTTAAGTTTACGTAAAGGAATCCATCAAATTATCATCAAAGTTTCTATTTTATTTAACGATTGTCATAGTCTTATTCAGTTTACCATTTCAACATGAAGATGACCCGCCAATACTCGAGATGATAGTTAAACCCTTCATGACTTTCTGAACTCGATTAATGGTAATATGAGCGACCAGTGTTGTCGTTGATTTTCATAGGAGCAGTCTATCAATTTATTTGGTAATATACATCTAATTAATCTTACGTCACTAAACACCCTGGATTGAATATACCTGCGAAAAACCCCTGCACATGAATCTACTCTTCCGTTGACTTGCACACAAGAATGTTGTATGTAAAATCCGGTGTCATTTCCAAGACCGGCCATGGATAGATCAATTACGATTTACTGCAGGTTGAAACTCAATCAATAGGAATAATAGATTATGACTCTAGTGATGATTCTACACGACATTTTTTTCGAAATATTTACAAATAAAATATTTTTTCAAAGTTGCTAGGACACAGTAGAGTGCAGACTGGCTCTATTCAATTAATCGGGCCTTCATTCATATTGCAAAATATCTATGGGAATGATATCTATGGTAAATGCTTCAGTGACGGCGGGAAAGACAGACAAATCGAATCCAACGATAGCCATTCAAAACTCTTGTCCCTAGGGTAGATTTGTCTGTCTTATCCCTCTATGGAATGATATTCTATTTATCTGTTTTGTATGCAAGTAGAATATAAATAATACATCAAACCAACTGATCCTGACGTATAAATGACAATAGATTGGGATTTAATCAGATGTAATAGAGTTATAATAATACAGTTACAAATTAATGCTTTAAATTGCAAACTCTATAGCACTGGAAGACTGCATGGTATTCGACTACTTATTTTGCTTTGTACAGGGACGTTCTCAAGAATTGTTTGTGCAGTTTCACATTTTTCTATGACAACTGGTGCCTTGTCAAAAGTAACCCCATAGAAAACTACTCGCTGTCATTATTCTAGGAGTACTCATTCCCGGACTTATGTAGAAATTTACTCATACTTGTAGAAAATGATCCTTTATCCAGGCCCATTTTAGAAAAGTGGACAACGAAGCACATATGAATGAAGTAAGTTTGTGACCTTCGAATTCTACCACAGGACCTTATATTGGATCTCTACCCTCTCTTTAATGAAACAATTTTTCAAATATCAAGTTTCGTCCTTATTTACGCAATATGTGAAACCATCAATAGCATTGATTATTTGAGGCTCAACTTTGATTTGTCATCCAACTCAACTTTATTTCTACATAACTCGTGTGACTGTTGGCCTTTTTATCTACTATATAACCTTGTAGGTTTGTCAAGTAACAAATAGATGCAATCTGTTTAATTATAAAAGAACCATCAATCCGCAGTAGTCATTCGAGATATCTTTGGTGATTCGACCCTATCCTCCATGGTTATGAAAAGAATTCTCTTCCGAATATGACATGCATCACTAGTTATTCGCGCGTGACCCCGTACCGGGTCACTTTAGATCCTCTACGAGACATATAATAAAACGGGAGCGATGAAAGACAGATTCTCAAATAGACTGAGTATGTTTTCTACCACAAAAGTGACAGACATAAGTATAGTTTCTATCACAGACAAAAAAGTTGCTCGAGTTTTTTTTCTTCAAAAGGATTATTTGTTCACGGGACAAATACGAGTTGGATCGGGTCACTTGTCCACGCATACCTGCGTACGTTTGCTTCTGTAGAATATTGACCTTGATAGTTTCTTCTCCTTCGGGTCATGTTTTCACTTTAGTGTAAATGCATGTCTTAATAATATCTTTACCATATTGATAACATTCTAAAATCTGTAACCAATCCTCGCTTCCGGAAAATATGATTGCTGTTACTAAACAAAAGAAAAACTGGAATCTATTTCAGCAAATGTTCTACCAAACCTTTATCTTTACTCCTTACCAAAATATTGACAGCTGTTAAGGAGAAACTTCAAAAATACTGTACAGTTGCTTATTCCAGAAGCGGTGTAAATCAGATGTGGATACTTAAAAATTCTAAACAACTTTTAGAAAATTCGAAGGCACATAATTTTTCTCGAATTCACAGTATGATTTCTCAACTCTTTACACTACTATTCCACATAAAAAATTAAAAGAAAGGCTTTTTAGCATCATAGACAACTGCTTTTTCACTAAAGGTGGTACCCGAAAATTTAAATATCTAGTGATTGGCTATCAGGATACTTATTTCGTCAAACACCACTCTGATTCTACACATAAGTATACTGAAGTTGATATAAAAAACATGCTGGAATTTCTAATAGACAATATATTTGTAATGTTCGGAGACGTGGTCTTTCAACAAACTGTCGGCATTCCTATGGGAACCAATTGTGCTCCTTTATTGGCCGACCTGTTCCTTTATTCATACGAAGCAGACTTCATTCAGAAACTGCTGAATCAAAAGAAGAAAAAGTTAGCGGTGTCCTTTAATTTGACATTTAGATATATCGACGACGTTTTGTCAATTAATAATGACAATTTTCATACATATGTCAATGCGATATATCCCAGCGAACTAGAAATTAAAGATACAACAGAATCAAGTACACACGCTTCATACTTAGACATTTTACTTAATATCAACACAGACGGGAAATTAGCAACCAAGCTATACGATAAACGCGACGATTTCGGCTTTCCCATCGTAAATTTTCCACATTTAAGTAGTAATATCCCTCACTCACCTGCATATGGAGTTTATATTTCACAAATGATCCGATATGCCAGGGCGTGCACAACATATGAAGATTTCATATACAGAGGTAAACTACTCACTGACAAATTATTGACACAGGGATATCGAAAACCGCGTTTAATGTCAACGTTCCGCAAATTTTATGGTCGGTATAATAGTCTTGTTTGCGACTACTCTATTTCACTAAGTGAAATGTTGAGTTGCCTTTTCGTTGGCGGTTGTTGAGACGTCTGTACCAATTGTGACGAGGATACACTCCTCACGTGTTTCATTGGACTTGACTGTGGACTCACGGTGGGTGTGACCGGTCGACAGGGGATGCTTACTCCTCCATGGCACCTGATCCCACCTCTTGGTTTCCAGAGGTCCGTGTTTGTCCATTTTTACCGGATTTGTATCTATGTCCTGGACATCCTATTGATTTATACTTTGGTATCTGAGATTTTTATGTTTTTATATTGTTAATGTTTTGTCAATATTGACATAAACACTCAAATACAAAGGAAGACTTCTTTCTCATAAGTTGTAGCATTGAATATCAACAATACCATCAGTTTAATGACCCTGTTTGCAATACCAATGTTTCACTAATTGAAATGTTGAGTTACCTGTTCGGCAACGGCTGTTGAGTCGTTTGTACCAACTGTGTCGAGGATTTCGAGGATTCACTTTTCACGTATTTCATTTGGATTTGACTGTGGACTCATTCCGGGTGTGACTCCTCCATTTTACCTCATCCCACATTTCGATTTTCAAATTTCCGATAAATGCCGGATTTGTGTATTGTTTTTCCTAACTTTATGACAATGGTATATGTGATTTCTACACTTTACTAGTGTTAATAAGTGAATAACAGTGCTATTGTTAATAATTTTACTGTATCATTTTTTTTATAAATAAAGAATAATCTGAGCTCATAGCACTTCTTTTCTTGAATAACGGCCATCGGTTGAAGGCAACATCATTGCATAAATAGTTTTCTACCATAAATGTTGTTGTTATACCACTCTCAAGCGGTGGTAAAACGAAGCTGCAGATAGTTAACATTTACAAATAAACCACAGGGCTGTTTAATTGACATCACAAACATAAATGGCGTCATCGCAAACCTTCAGATGAATGACGTTTGACGCGGTCATGAGAGTTCAAACCCAATAGTGTCTAGACATGATGTAGGCTAATAATTTAGTCTACCAATCAGCGCTTTTCATTTATTGTACAAACAGATTCCACAGCTCATGTAACTTGATCATCATGTCTATCTGACTCTCGTTGGTTAATTATCAACTATAGTTAAATATAGTAAATAAACTATTCTAAACTATAATTATAAACTACAATTGTGCTCCTTTATTGGCCGACCTGTTCCTTTATTAATACGATGCAGACTTCGTTCAGAAACAACTGATTCCAAAGAAGAAAAAGCTAGCGGTGTCATTTAATTTTGACATTTAGATATATCGACGACGTTTTGTCAATTAATAATGACAATTTTCATATACATGTCAATGCGATATATCCCAGCGAACTTGAAATTAAGATACAACAGAATCATGCACACACGCTTCATACTTAGACATTTACTTACCATCGACACAGACGGGAAATTGGCAACTAAGCTATACGACAAACAAGACGATTTCTACTGTCCCATCGTAAATTCTCCACCTTTAAGTAGTAATATCCCTCAGTCACCTGCATATGGAGTTTATATTTCACAAATGATCCGAAATGCCAGAGCGTGTCCAACATATAAACATTTCATATACAGATGTAAACTACTCATCGACAAAATATTGACAGAGGGATATCGAAAACAGCGTTAAGTAGTTATTTAGTTATCCTTTTGTTTGATTTCCATTTTCATTTATTTATTCCATATTCTCACTGCACTTGTAATATGTAGCATTTCTTTCACTCTCCGGTTGTGTGTGTGCGTGGATGTTTGCGTGAGAGTGTTTATGTGTATGTTTTTTCATGTTATCTGAATTGTTTTGTCCTGATGAAGGTACAGGTCGTCCCGAAAATTACATATATATATATATATATATATATATATATATATATATATATATATATATATATATATATATATATATATATATATATATATATATATATTGATATGTTGATATAACAGTAAAGACCTGGAAGTAGATAATGGCATCTCATTAAATTCTTATACATGTATAGCCCAATCGAGTAATATCCATCAAATTTGAAAGTAACTGATATGGTAGTCTTTATCATTTTAATGTACATCAATAGAAAACAGTGAATTTAAAAATATATCCATGGTGAATAACAATTCTTTAATCTAAAGACGACAACACAACGCACGTTCACTATATATATATATATATATATATATATATATATATATATATATATATATATATATATATATATATATATATATATATATATATATATATATATATATATGTGTGTGTGTGTGTGTGTGTGTGTGTGTGTGTGTGTGTGTGTGTGTGTGTGTGTTATAAACATGCCCCAAGGTAAGATCAAAAGTACACATATACATGTCTATTCATTTAAAAAATCGTTCAATTGATGTCAAAATATCGATTTTGTTCTCCGTCTAAAACTCCACGCGTTAGTTTAAGATTGCAATTTTATTCTGCCTGTCGTTATCCGAACTACTTCAAGGTATATGCATTATGCATGAGAAGGAATTAAATGCAGTTTATTAACACATGGAAGAGGGTAATTTGATTACAGTTACATGGACTCCAAGCTTCTAAAGTACTGCCGAATGTTCTAAATCGATAGTTGTACAGTACTGTTGAATTATTCTATTTAGTTTCGTATCAAAGTTATCCATGCTAGTGATATATAAGAATTATCAATTTTCAACCATTTGTGACGTTGCCATGGCTTTTCTGAATATTTTCCCTTACCATCAACTCGCGACATAATGGCACACACAGATATAGAACAAAACTATGTGATATCCAATTCCACTGTAGTTTCGCATTCCTAACAATCATTAGCAAACTATATGATCAATTTTATGGATATATGATGGAGTAGACACTGTCTCTGGTGATAACGCACTGTCCGTTATTTATTTATGGAACAATCGTAGACGGTCAGTGCATATTAAAAAAACAATAAAACATATGTTTTAACAGCAGTAAACAATTATTTACCCTGGTAAGATGATGGAGACTTTCGCAACCTGGATGAAATGGACGATCAAACGACAGCCATCTTGCTGCGCCTGTGGTCAGGTAAACTTTTTATTTTTAAAATACACTCGTAATAACCATACATTTCTCAGGGTAAATCTATCAAATTATATCTTGTTTCATATTCAATTTTTATTATTTAATCGTTTTAATATTTCAGCAACATATGTTTTGTTCTTATTCAAATAAAATGTCTATACTTTGACCTCTTCAGTATCAATTACAATGTAGACCAATAACATATGATTAACATCAACATGGTTAAAACAGTGTGCCGATATAATTTCTCCGTTCTGTTAGTCATTTTAGTTTTCTATAATAAACCCAGCACTTATTGATATTTGAGCATCGTTGATTGTTGATGGTGTGTGTGTGTATGTGTGTGTGTGTGTATGCATGTGTTTATGTGTGTTGTGTGTTTGTGTGTGTTTAGTGTCTTTAATTGTCGTGTGTGTTTGTGTGTGTGATGTGTGTTTAGTGTGTGTGTGATGTGTTTAGTATGTGTGTGATGTATGTGTGTGTGTTGTGTATGTGTTTATGTGTGTGTGTTTAGTGTGTCTTTAATTTTCGTGTGTGTTTGTGTGTGTTTCTGTGTTCTGTGGTGTGTGTGATGTACACATATTAGGGATACATACAACGATATATAAGTATTGTGATAACAAATGATATTGGACTTGCAATAATTAAAATGTGTTTAACGGCATAGAAGCTCTAAAAACCGATTTTTGTTCATTGTATATAAAGTTTCAAACATTGGATGTTTAATACTAACTACATATTCTTTAAGACCCGGATTGATACAGAAATTGATATGATGTCGTGATTAGTCAAAACATCGAATGTTTAGCGTCGTCTGTTGGTTAAAGTCCCGGAATTTGCCGGCGTTTGATAACTGCTAAAATAACTGAACAATGGCAGATGAGGTAAGCCCTTGTATGGATTGTTATCATTATATCAGATAGTTCTTTAGTTCCGTCCAATCATAAATATTTATATAAGGCACAAATACAAAAATATCAAGGCACCTTCAAATTCACCATGCCCCGGATTTGGTTCGAACTTTCAACATACAGTAGCAACCGCCTGGCTCTCATGCTAGACGCCTTGACCACCCGGATATCTATTCGTTCATGTTTCGATAACGGTGTCTAGAGATTTGAACATTAGAACTCGGTCGTTGAGATATCGATCTATCTCATGTTTGGAACCCTAAACACCGCATCGAGAGTTCATGAGTTTGTAGCCGGGCATAAGTTTGTAGGTGCCTCGTTATATCTTTATTTCTGCTTTAAATATGACTTATTGACACAGATTGTATCCTTTGTGATCCAAGGTCCAAGTAATTGTTCAATGTTGAAGGACTATTTGTGCTTTTTATACATATAAATAAGTTTTTGTTTCTGTCAGAGAAAAAACTACGCACATTACCATCTCAGTACATAACATTTTATCTCTGTTAAACCATTAAATACAGATTAGGTAAAACATACAAAACATCAATTTCGAAGATCAATACGTACTCTACAATGTTGTTTAAAGATGAATTGAATAATGCTGGATGACACAGAGAATTAAATTGATTTAATGACACATTTGATGGTTAAAAGGTCTTGTGCGTATTCTATTTAAGTGTTTCGACTAGTTTGTTTTGTTGATCAAACATTGACCCAACATAGATCAGTGAAAAGGAAAAATTACTGAAAGAGTCCTATAATTATTTGTAAATAGTTGCCACAGTACTCCATTGTTCAATTAGTTCAATAGATATTGTCCCTAAACAAGGAATTTATCAAGGGAACATGGCAAAAAACTCATTTTAATTGTCATCGGCTATAATAGGAGAGTGCTATCAAACATTACATGAATCTCTGTAATTTTTGAAACATTCGTTACAAATCACATTGTTTCTTATCAATGTGTTGGCTGTCCCATATATGGATTGAAAATTTCACTAAAGACCATTAATATATCATCTCTGAAGTCAATTCTAAATTCCAAAAAAGCTTAGACAGTCATATGTTCCATGGTTACTCTTAGTCAATTTGGGGAATGCATTTAGATTAATGTTTTGGACTTGTATGACATCACTTCCTGTTCCGGAACTCTTCATCTATTCTGAATCCGAGCTCAACTGATGAATTTTTATTGAGAGACACTATGACCTTGAGTATTTTCTTCTAGACTCAGTTTTTACACAAATAATAAATTTGGCAACATGTTTAAAATATCTTTATAACTCTTTGTGATTTTTGTGACTTTTATATCGTCCTGAATAACTCAAATACAGGTACGCAGTGAACAGCACTATATCATATAATGATTAGAGCGTCGTACATCAGCGCGTGTTCGAGCCTCGTTGTAATCTAGGATGATAATGTGAAGAGGTTTGCCAGTTTACCAGGCGAAAGGCCTCTGATCTTTTCCCGGGTAAACTGTGAACTTTCTCCACCATTTTAGACTGGCGGCCATCTGATAACCGAAATATCTTTGTATTGCGTAAAACACTAATGCAAAAAGTAAGCTCAAGTCGGAGTTGGTTTTTTTATAGAATTTTTTTTAGTCGTACTGTATAACTGCTATTATTTTCGAGGGATTTAATTTTGCTATATTAACTGTCATTAAAATTACGCGAAATTAAACAATATAATACCTTACATTTATGAAGTATTAGAAAGACAAATCTACCCAACATTAATACCCGTGAATAAGTTTTCCGTTAAATTATACAACTATACAGTATTAAAACACAGTCATATTGTGATTTTGCACTTTGACATGTTAGCGTATATTTCCGTATACTCCCATATCCTGCTTGACCATAGCTTTTTACGATAGTACTAGAGTTACAAACTGGCAACGCCTTTTTTCAATATACAACTCGAGTCTGAAATCTGTGCTGGTCACGTTTCTTTTACTGGTAAATACAAATAATACATTGTCAACTCGTTATTCTGTCGTTCACTTTTTTCGGTCGCGCAGTCATACAAAAATCCCTATGCGCATTCATACTAAAGGGTGAAGACATAGAATTTAAGTTAGTAAGTGATTAGGCATATCAACTAATAAAACAAGTTATAAGTAATATACAGTTTAAATTTTGAATAGGTTTAAATAAGTTTAAATTTATGAATATCACATCCGTGACAAACACGTAATGAACACGGTTTGATTTAATTGCGTGTATGGATTCAGTGCATGGTAATAAGTGTCAACTATATCATGTCTGACTTTAGAAATGAATGTATGAAAATGCCGTCAAATTTTATAATGAGAGCTGCAATGACGACCTAAAGGGCTAATTTCCATGTAACACACTTCAAATATTATGTCTGCATCTCTGATAAACAAAAACTTTGATGTTTAAAAAAATTGATATTGTGTTTTATTGAATATTTAATGGTTTTCTGATGTCAGATTTAAAATACATTCAAAATCAATTAAAACAATGAATGTGTTTAGATACATCACCGCAGCTTTTACAGCTCCATTGCATGGTGGTCAAATCTGCTGACTGAAATAATTTTTTCACGGTTTGAAACTAATTTCCTCGAATCCCTATCTCTGTAATGTTTAAGATTAGTTGATCTGCCGATATTGTTTTCAATAAACATATTGAGAGAAATGAATCTTAATGATTGAACATGTCTTAAACGTACATCAAACCTATTGAATGTACCTGAATATATTTCTATTCCCAATAGGGATCCCAAATTAAAACGATTAGTTTTAACGTGTCGGTGTCATAGAAACCCTCCGGAGAGATTTATATATTGAAAACCTCCACTATCCTGTAAATTTTTTATATAAAAAACTTCCCCGGGAAGGAATTCTATATCGAAAACATTCTCCCGTGGGAAGTTTTTCTATTTAGGAAATGTCCTCCCTATATAGAAATTGTTTCACTCCCCCCAAATTTTTTCTATATACAAAACATACCCTCAATCCTGAAAATATCAAATATTATAAACATAATACCAAAGTTATAATGCTCAAAACGATATCTTTTCTGTCAATTATTAACAATCTGTTCACTGATCATTTCAAAATGTAATATAATATGACAACAAATGAGTGTCAACCCCACATGTTCGCCGATTTGAATTATCAGAGACGGTCTCGTTATTTGTTATTATTAATATCATTGTTATTTTTTACCAATTGTACACCTCTCTTGGCTGACATATCTTTGTATTCATATGAAGCGGAATCTATACAGTCTCTGCTCTCCAAAGGAACAAACAGTAGCATCTCGGTTCAATTTTACTTACAGGTATATCGACGATGTTCTGTCCATAAATAATTCAGAATTTCAGAATAACCTCGGTCAGATGTATCCTGTTGAGCTAGAGATCAATGAGACGACAGAGAGCAACACATCTGCTTCTAACCTATATTTACTGCTGTCGATTGGAAAGGACGGTCATCCCTCTCTGACAAACGAGAGGATATCAATTTCCATATCACAACCTTCCTGTTTCTAAGTAGTAATATTCCATCTTCTTCTGCCCTGCCTATGGCGTTTTTATTTCACAATTTATACGTTATGCCAGTGCATGCTCTTCTTAAGAATGTTTTATTCTGAGAGCTAAACGACTAGCCAATAAACTACTTACACAAGGTTTCGTTGTTGAACTCTTGGAGTCGCCGTTTAAGAAGTTTTATGGTCGATACGGGGATCTTGTGAAACATTATGAAGTCTCCCTCTCAGAGATATTAGATAGTATTCTGGATCATAGCCAAAGACACAGAGAGAGAGAGAGAGAGAGAGAGAGAGAGAGAGAGAGAGAGAGAGAGAGAGAGAGAGAGAGAGAGAGAGAGAGAGAGAGAGAGACAGAGACAGAGAGACAGAGACAGAGAGACAGACAGAGAGAGAGAGAGAGACAGAGAGAGAGAGAGCGAGAGAGACAGACAGACAGACAGACGGGGAGGGTTAACATATAAGTATACATGTGCACAAGCAAATCCAGAGCTAAAAGACAGTACAAGCAAATTAGATAATTGGATTAATATTATCCATGTTTTTTATCATTAAATTGTTAATTCAAAGTAAATCTTCATTTATTGTGACAAAAAAACAGCTAACTCTTTCAAACATTTTAAAATACATGGATCAGAGAATGATTTTAAACCTATCATATTTTACCTAAAGCACACACATACATATACATGCATGCATACAGTTACACAGAATGTACTTTAAAGCATGAGATACTTTATATAAAGGACTATATATGATAGAGATGCCTATATACCCACCAATGAATTGAAAATTAAGTATTTCTTGTAAAGAATATGGTTGTATACATTATGAAGTTTAAGATTAGCAATTTACATACACACTGAAAACAAAAGTTTACTTATCAGTAAAGTGTAAAAAAAAAAATCGACATTAAAATATGTATATTTTCAATATTTTATCTATTTCATTCTATTTTTGAGCCTTTGGGGGTAAAATGAAGAAAGAGCACAGCCTTGGACAAGAAAGATATCCCACACTCTGTTGTATATGTTCATTAACTATTTTGTGTACAAAGGAAAATTTTGTCCAAAGCTGCGTTCAATATAAACAAACAACTTTTCATATGAACAACACGTCCATGGATTACGTCGTTGCTAAGGAGATTCTACTTCCGGTTGTTTTGACGGTCTACAGACGGCGTTCATTTATTTTCATCGAGGACCATACATAACAGAAACAAACTATACTTGACAAATCAGGAAACCCCACTGCTGTTGCATAGGCTATAAATAGTTATAGTGGGTAGTTTCTTCTCTTTTTATCGCTGGTCCCATATTGTGCTGCGGCAATCACATTCCTAATACCAACTGGAAAATACTGAGTACTGTAAGCAAAGTGCTAGGCTACAATGCTTTGTTTTTCTTTCTTTTTTCGAATTCTCTGTTGATAGATCTGCTTGACAACTTTTCACTAAAGATAAGTAGAATCTACGGTAAACTTGCTTCCTTGAGAGATCGAATAGGCCTAACTTTGGGTTACGCATTGCCAACTGGTGACCCGTATACTACCGTAGACCCTTGGACCAGTGTTTTTTATCCATCGTAGATCTACAATACAATGAATTGACTACTACATGTAGGTCAGTTTACATTTAGCTTGACCTGGTTGCTTGGCCCTAATGCATTTCTTGACCCGAGCGCCGAATACAGGCCTACTGCACAGAATCTATTTTTAGAATGTTACCTTTGAACTCGGGCATCACCGACACGTTTTTAAATACTATATTTTTAAAGGAATACATTTTACATATACATATATTTTTCACCAGATAAAAATTATCTGTGGAATAAACTTCATTTTCTCGAAATATTTTTTCACCATACTTAACACAAAAGTTCATTAAGTCACTGGAGTTCCATTGACTTAACATGACCTTGAAATGACCATTGGGGTCAAGAGAGCAAGTCATACTACTTAGATCTCAACCTTAGGCGATATGTAGAACCTGTTATGAAAATATGACCATCCATCATTTGGGGGCCATTTTGGACCCTTATCATATATAGTCCTTTTCCTGATTTAGATATGTACCTTAGTTTGAAACATGAAATACGAAAACAAACTATACATTGACAGAACAAACTAAAAACACATTGATGCAGATCTTTTATCAAAAGCAAAAAGAGAAAAAATAGTAGAAATACATATGCATATCTGGTGAGTTTTGATTTTATGTAGGTTTATTTCTATTTTGTAGAAACAGAAAATTTTAGTCTTAAATTCTTGAATATTTAAAGTACTTTTCTTGCATTTGCATTATAATTTCTCACTTATTTTATTCAAACTTATTAGGGAGGGACGTTTTCACATATTGTTATTGTTACAACGAATGTACTAGAGAATTTATCAAAATATAATAAAATATCAGATACAAAAGTATAAATCTATAGGATGTCCAGAATATAGGTACAAATCTGGTAAACACTGGACAAACACGGACCTCTAGAAATCAAGAGATGGTATCAGGTGCCATGGAGGAGTAAGCATCCCCTGTCGACCGGTCAGACCCGCCGTGAGACTACAGTCAAATCAAGAAATGAAATACGCGAGGAACGAGTTGGTACAGACGTCTCAACAACTGCCATCGAACAGGTTACTCAACATTTGACTTACTGAAACAGAGTTTCGCAAACAAGGAAATTATACCGACCATAAACTATGCGGAACGTTGACAACAACCACGGTTTCGATATCCCTGTTTCAATAGTTTGTCAGTGAGTAGTTTACCTCTGTATATGTAATCTCCATATGTTGAACACGCCCTAGAATATCAGATCATTTGTGCAATATAAACTCCAAATGCTGTTGACTGTGGGATATTACTACTTAAATGTTGAAAATCAACGATGGGAAAGCCGAAATCGTCGCGTTTGTCGTATACCATAGTTGTTAATTTCCCGTCTGTGTCTATAGTTTGTTAAATGTCTAAGTATGAAGCGTGTGTGCTTGATTCTATTGTATCTTTAATTTCTAGTTCGCTGGGATATATCACATTGACATATGTATAAAAATCGTCATTATTAATTGGCAAAACGTTGTCGTTATATGTAAATGTCAAATCACAGGACACTGCTAGCTTTTTCTTCTTTTGATTCAGCAGTTTCTGAATGAAGTCTGCATCATATGAATAAAGGAACAGGTCAGCCATTAAAGGAGCACAATTGGTTCCCATCGGAATTCCGACAGTTTGTTGAAAGACCACGTCTCTGAGCAATAAATATATTTTCTATTCAGTGCTTTATGCGTAGAATCAGAGTGGTGTTGGACAACATAAGCATCATGATAACCAATCACTAGATATTTAAATATATATATATATATATATATATATATATATATATATATATATATATATATATATATATTATATATATATATATATATATATATATATAGATAAATTTCAGATACCAAAGTATAAATCAATAGGATGTCCATAACATATATATATATATATATATATATATATATATATATATATATATATATATATATATATATATATATATTATATATATATATATATATATATATATATATATATATATATAATTAACAATACCAAAGTCACAGTTTTACAAATACTCTTCAAATTGACACAATGGGAAAATGAGTTAAAATATATTCGAATGTTCTAAGTGTTATATTAAATCAGCAAATGATTATTCATCTAACTAAAAACTAAATGATACAAAGAGATTACAGTTTCTAAAAGAAATACTTAATTTTGACTGTTTGTTTCTGCTTTTGATGTATTTAGAATCGAGGATCATAGTTTTAAATATATATATATATATTTATCTATTGATGACATAAACGTCAATCCTATAAAGTATAAGTGGGAAAGTTTTCTATACAGAGAAGGCGGAATCAATTCTATATTGAAAACTTCCTCCTGTAGGGGAAGCTTTTCTAAATAGAAAATTTTCCGCGGAGAAATTACTATGCAAAAAGGTTTTGTACATGACATGGGCGTGAAAGTTTAGGTGTCATACACCACTGCGTAAGTACATTCATAGTTTATCATGATAATTACCCGTTACAAATTCTCAGTAAAACATCCCCCTGATGCTGTACTTATAAAACAGCCACTGATACTGTACGTATAAAACAGCCACTGATACTGTACGTATCGAATTACATGCATGAAAAATCAATGAAATGTTAATCCGGCTCTTAAAACATAAAACAGAATAAAATATTGTTAGAAAGTAAATTTTCACAAGCTATATGTAGCATCTTAAATGGTGTGTTTTATCTAATGCTTCGATCACATTCTCCCAACCAGACAGATGTGTGATGCAAACTCCCAATGCTACAGGTGTGTGGTGCACCACTCTAGACCAGACAGATGTGTGATGTAAACTTTCAATTCTTCAGATGTGTGATGCATCACTCAAATACATTTAAGATTTATAAATTGACCTTGTTATGATACCACTTTTTCATTCGGAAATATAAATTTGACATCAAATTCGAACTCGGCTGATGAAGTCTAATTGCCAGAAACGATCGAGCATTAGTTTTGTCCTCATTTGTAAAACTATAACTTTGTATTGTTGATAATATCCAAACTCGACAGATATGTGATCACTCTAGAACCAAAAGATGTGTTATGCATACCCCAAACCCGACAGATGTGTGATGCTTAAACTCCAGACCCGACAGATGGGTGGTGTACTCTCCAAACCCGACAGATGTGTGATGCTTAAACTCCAGACCCGACAGATGGGTGGTGTACTCTCCAAACCCGACAGATGTGTGATGCTTAAACGCCAGACCCGACAGATGGGTGGTGTACTCTCCAAACCAGACAGATGTGTGAAATGTCCCGCTAAACCCGACAGAAGTATGATTAGTCACTCCAAACCGACAGATGTGCGATGTATACTCCAAACCCGACAGATACGTGATGTGTCCTCCCGACAGATGTGTGGTGTACACTCCAAACCCGGTAGATGCGTGATGTGTCCCGCCAAACCCGACTGATGTGTGATGAATCACTCCAGATCGACAGATGTGTGATGTACACTCCAAACCCGACAGATGCGTGATATGTCCCGCCAAACCCGACACATGTGTGATGAACCACTCCAAATCGACAGATGTGTGATGTACACTCCAAAATCTATGATGTGATTCATTACTCCGAACCAGACAGATGTGTGATGCATTACTCCGAACCAGACATATGTGTGATGTATCGATCCTTATCCTATGATATGTAATGTACACTCCAAACACGACAGAATGATGTATAATGCAACACTCCATATAATGAATATAAGGTCCGATGTTATTGCGCTATGACACTATTGTCGAGAAGTTGTTTTATTATACTTACAATGTTATTATCTAAGATATCATTTAACAACATTGTCATCCTGACCTGCTTCAATGTAGCCACTGCAATGATAATCTACAGTTCAATGCTTATTTGATAATGTTCTATGTTAGATTAATATTGACAGTTCTATGTCTACTGAAGTACTGTTAAATATTTTTTCAGTTAGAAAAAAAAACATGTAAACCGGCAGACGTGCTCATGTTTATCCGTGTATGCTTAGAGCATGATATAGTAAGACCAATATATACATTACAATACTGTGTTGAGATACGATTTCAACAAAACTGATTTAATCTAGTGATATTTTTCTGCAAACTCTTACACAGAGTTATTGGTCCTTGCACTACCAAAAAATCTCTGTCAACTTCTAAAAACAAGTCCCAGAACACATGGTCATGATACCCACAGAATGTATATAAAACCAAATTACACAGAGTTAGGAAACTTTTTGCAAAAACATAGTCCCTATATTTATATCTATTCAACAAAGGTATTTTCACTTCAAATGATATGTCAGCACTAAAAATATAAGCAACAAAGGTCGATACCTTAGAAAGAGGAACATTTTAAGTAGATTTATATATTTTGCCAGAAGCTAGCAAAAGTCGAGACGTTAACAGATTTTTTAGGAGTGCAAGGACCGACAACTCTGTGGAAGAGATTGATTTATATGTAGGTGTTGAAATTTCCTCCTCGTCAACAAACGAAGTACGTGCATATTCCATTATTAATGTTTAAGTTAAATATAGCTTGTTTGCATAATAAAAGCGAAATATAATAGTACAAGTACGGTGGGTAATTGGGAAAATCATTTAACCTTTAGATATAAAAGGCAGTCTGATTATTCAGACATGGAATTGATACTAAATTGGTCTCTATGTTAACTCACTGCAACTGCAACAGTATTGATTGAAGGAATAACTCCATAATTTGCTACAAAAGAATGTGTCTATCAAGAAATTTGAATTTAGACCGCATTTCAGAAAACGATATTTTGTATTTTACATAGAGGTTTTCAAAAAACGCATGGTTATCTTAAATCCTTAAAACTTAACCATTCGTAATGTCAACAACACAGTAGGGTTCTAGTTTATAAGTTGTCCATCCTTTATTTATACTACACAGTATAAATGTTGGAATGCATCACATGAATAAAGTAAATAATTTTGGAAAATATGGTTTTATTCCCCGCAAATAGAAATAAGGACATGAGATTTGTCATTGCTGTACGTTGTAGAGCAATATACCTCTTTACTGATAAATCGCATTTGATTGAATCTTTGATTGGCCGTTTCTTATGACTAGTTGATAAAGACAAGTTATCCAAACTTCATTACATCTATCAATCAATCCGAAAAAAACCTGTATTGTATATAAGTGTTACAAAGTCCCCGAGTGGATTAATAAACCAAATAACTGATATACCAGCTCATTATGTTTAAAGCAGAGTTGGTAGTCGATGTCTATTAAAAGCGTTTACAAATATGTCTGCCAATGGAGGAAAGCAATGGGGTTTCTTTCTAACTTAAAGATTGTTTAAAAGTTGAGTTGACAGCTTTAGGCAATACTTTTAGGATATATATATATATATATATATATATATATATATATATATTATATATATATATATATATATATTATATATATATATATATATTACAACGCCGCATTAATCTAATACATATATAGTAACAAAAAAAAAAAAAAAAAAAAAAAAAAAAAAATGTACTATTTGTGTCTTATAACTATTTACGTTTAGAAAGTTCAGCCAGTTACAGTTTGTAATAAATCTTATCTCGAGAGCGTCATCTATATAGAAGAAGCAATAAACATAGGATTAACCGGGTATTTTAAACTAATTTTCCATTGTGAAAAACATAAGGGAACAATAAACAACCGCTATTCTGCTGTGTTTCCTAACCCAATTATACTTGCTGAGACTACATCACAAATATGTTTTTCTTCAGATAGAAGAAAAATTATAATAAAACTATTGTTTGCATGCTTTATTTCTATGCCTTTTGATAAAATTTTACTAATTACAGTTCTGTTAATGATACATAGAGCTGTATTGAGAACATTTTTTAATACGTGTATCATTCTTTGATATAGATACATATGTTTCTATTCGTATTATCAGACTGCATGCGATCCATGTAGCGGCTAGATTCATGTTCATTCTATTGATACAGATAGAAACATTTGTGTGGTTTTGTGTTTATAATATTTCTCTTATTTATTTATATGTGTACACAAATTTAAAGTTCATTCCGCTTTTAACGACGCCATCAAATATTTTGGATGACATGAATCCCATTTAGAAAAGTAGTTCCGGCAAACTTTACGTATCCAACTACAGCGCAATACGACGTTACGTATTGCATGGGTGTATTGAACTCTGTAATGTAACTGTATGATTATATATGCATGCAATAAACTGCCATATAAGCACAGCTGTGTTGTATATACATGTAATAACCTGTCGTACAAGCACAGCTGTATTGTATGATTTCAATTTTTTTTCAAAGTTTTTGTCAATAAAAACATACTTCAAATTCAGATAAAAGAAATACTTTAATATTAAGTTTTTCACATTGTATAACTGCTCTTCAAGTACGCCAACTACATCACTAAGTCTGCTTGCGTGCGTGCGTGCGTGCGTGTGTGTGTGTATCTGGTGGATGGAGGAGGTAGGTATGTTATAAAGTACTTTTGTATATACGTAGATAAGTTGGTAGCTAGGTATGCAAACATGTTTTTGTATTTATGTACGAATTGATGCATGTGTGTATGTTAATGTCTATCTGTTCGTCCGTGCGTCTATCCACTCATAAATATCCATAACCAGCTGTATATCTATACAGATACTGCCATATACATCAGAATTATTTTACGAGTCAATGCAATACCTATGTGTTCCGATGATGTATTTAATCTAGTTTGTATTCATATATTTTTCGTGTACAGTTAATCAGAGTATACTTATACCAAACACATACAAATGTTCGATTTCATGATTATGTATACTTACGCCATCATTGTAATACAGAAAAATGTGTGAAAAAAAATTTTTTGACCATTTTTTTGACAAGATGCTCAAAATTTTATTTGTTTCATCTATAGTGCGTATGTGTGTGCATGCGTGCGTACGTGCGCATGAGTAGAAATATCAGCTATATAAAGCACGATTTTTATTTTTTTCAGGAATATTGATGATAGCGCTCTCTCGAGGGGAAGATTGTATCGGAAGTAAGAAATATTACTTAACGGTATTTCACACACACACACACACACACACACACACACACACACACACACACACACACACACACACACACACACACACATATATATATATATATATATATATATATATATATATATATATATAGATACGTATCAAACGCACACAGACACACACGCATACACAACACCTTTCCCAAATATTTAGAAAATAATTTGCAGTTCCCGTGCTACCTTGAACTTAATCTGCCAAACCTATGCTAGTACAGGAGTTGAGTACTTCGTTGATAAACGTTTTCAGAAGTTGATTTTAGGTGTACATAGAGAAAGTAAATGAGACTATAGTATGGTATTGCATTTTGGGTAATTTCTAATCAATAAGATCACTGCGCTCTCTAATATTTGCTTTATTCTCTTAGAGCTTTCACCATCGTGGTTCTTCAGACGGAAACTGTCGTTACTAACAGTTACAATTGTTCCTTGTTCGATGACGTCATGATGACGTCGAACGGTAGCAACTGCTATACATAAACCCAGTACCTGGTACAGTACCGTTTAAATTCGAGACTTCGGTAAAACTAAGATAGTCATCTTTTTACAGTACTCATCTCTTAGACAGATATAGGAATACATTTAGCTAATGATACCACATCTACATTTATTTTAATTCGAGTTCAACTGATGAAGTATAATTGACACAAACGATCATCTTGAGTATTTGTTTAGTGCACTATGTTTACAAAACTATTACTTTGGTATAATGTCTGTCATATCTGAAAAACCCAATCGCATATCAAGTAGCATGACGTCGCCGTCTACTTTGCGTACTTTATTATGGCTTATATATGTATATTTGTATCTGTGTGTGTTCTTGTTATCATTTTTCTCCTTTATAGATAGACATTCACATACAGTGGAAATCGATACATTAGCATTTTGTTGATAGGATTTATGGATAAAAGTTCACATAGTGTTCTGCTTTTAATTTACGTGAGATGAAGTCTGTCTCTGTAATCGATACAAATCCCGTTCATTTCGTTACTCACTGAGTAGATAAAACGCGTTCAATCTCCTTGACCTTCAGAACACTTTAAGCCATTGATTTTCCCTTAAGTCATCTGAGTCGAAGATTATTGCTTTCGTACTGTATTAATGTTGAAGTCTGTGGAGTGTGTGTCCCATACACCGAGAATAAACAGTTTGGACGATATATCCGTATATGTACGTAATAATATGAACGAAGGCAATGCCTTGAAACCGAGCGCAGCTCCTTGTTTTACAAATGGGTAAAAGGCAATCATTGGGATTCTATTCACTCTCACAAAAGCAACCCCTGTCCGGCGAAATGACGTCACAGTTTCATTGTGACGTCGAATATTTATAACATAGGCAATTCCGCAAAAATATAACCATATAAGTCTCAAAAACGTTTGATTTGCACAGATTAACTGGTGAAGCGTCAGGTTGACAGGGTCCATCAACGGCCATTTTGACTTGAGAATTTTTCGAGCTCTACAGTTTCTGACACAATTCTGTCACTTTTCTATCCTATGTATATGTGTTATCTATGAGTTCGCTTCGAGAACGGCCTTCGGCATACATGTTGTACCGGGAGTTTATAAAATAAGGTTAATGGGACTAATTTATGTACCACTTGATATCCGATGACGTTTGTGTGGGACTATTGTTTCTATTAGTGATAGAATGACGCTAGAAGACGATATCCCGCGCTATCATTATTGCAGGGGTAAGATTACGTAGAGTTACGTTCCATCACCATTGGAAATATTAGTACCGCACGAAATTTATCGGTAATCACGTAGTTCATGAATCAGTTCCATTAGTCCAAATAAAACGTATACTGAAGTGAAAAAGCGAAAACTGCTTTAGCCATTTTGAGTGAATCAGTTGCGTATTCACATGTTCTGTCGTGTATATCTGATTATTATTTTTATCTTAGATTTTCCATTTCATCTTGATAAGTTAATATAAATGATAGTACATATGTAAACCTATGGAGAGAGCGAAAGCATTCATCAACAGTATAAAAGGTTCAATTAATCCCTTTGGCGGGGGCAATACGACAGAATCCCCAAAGGGATTAATGATCAGTGTTTTTATCACGTAAATGTCCCGGTTATTCACTCATTGTTCTAGATAAAATATTGAGTGGCTGACTGTTTCCTTGGTGTTAGAACTTAAATAAAATCTATGTGTTATTTATTAGTCATGAATTAAACGCAACATTATGTTTTTATGCTATACATTTCACTCTCTCCCAGCGTATCTATCACTTCGTGCAGCTCACATTATCCGAATAATGGATGCGCTTCGTGATCGGGTTCAATGTACAACCCTAGTCGTTATGGTCTAGTCTCAGTCTGCAAAACGTGTGCTAGAACGTTACTTTATTACCTCCTTTGCAATGCGCCTTAAGTTATGACTTTGAAATTCCGACATTTTGTTTGTCTCACGCAAATTCCCGATGTGAGCAGAATTTCGACCATTAGTAGTAAGGGTCTCCGGATATAGTAGAAATAAAAATGTGAGCTTCTCTACATAAATGAGGGCTTCGCCCTCGATAATTACATCGACATAACTCAATATAGATAACTCAAATTTCCGCAGCTTGACATTTTCTACACGGGCAAGGGATGTAGAGTAACGCGTTTGATGTCAACGTTCTGAAAATTTTACGTTAGGGAAAGCGGTGTTGTGTTCAATTAGTATAGTTCAATAAAGGAAATGTTGGGCTATCTGTCGGTCGATGCATCGTCTACACCAATTCTGATGAGTATTTTGTTTTGGAAATCTACATGTATTTTAATTCCAGCTCGACTGATGAAGTATAACTGACACGACCGATCATTTTTGGTATTATGTGTGTAATATCTAACAAACCCTATCACATATCATATGTCTACTTTGCGTACTTTAGTATGGCTTATATGTGTGTATTTGTATCTGTGTGTGTTCTGATATCATTATCGGTTAACGTGCAAGTTTATATATTGAAGGTGAACCGATACACCTTTGTGACGATTTGATACGTAGCACAATATTAGTTATATAATATTTACCAGTACCAGTTATCTTCTGGGTCTGTATGTAATAAATAGTTATTTTACCCATGGCAGAATATTGGACTTTTTAAATTGAAACAGATTGATTCTCCACCGAAAACTACAAGTAAAGTGTGTTGCTTTGCCGTGTTTAGCAAGGTATTGAAAACATTATATCGTACTACATGTAAGGCCCTGCTTGATTGGAAGTGTACACCGGATTATCAAATCACAAAACGCGTAGCGGAGTAACTGGCGGATCTAAACAATTATTCTTGTTATTCTATCAAGCCAGTAACGAAATAGAGGATCGATGTTTTAATACATTTGTATCAAATTTCAATATATAATGATAAGGATAATAAATGTAACAGCACAGACCATGCAAAACATGTACGCATTTCCTTTAAAACAACGGACACAAATACTATGTATAAACCTAATATTTCAATGTAGATGGTCATTATAAAATAAGGCATATACTGTGTCTATGAAATGTGCTTCCATCTGGCATCCGAAATTATTTATCATGGCACTAACCTATGTCACAAACTTACTGTAAATACCACTGATATGCATGACAAAATCGAGTTGACTTTGCATTATGTGACGATCGCATGGTATATTTATATTTGTACCCAATCATAATTATCAGCCGTTTAGATCAAATCAAAGGCCTAATGTGAATGAGTCGATTATCTACAAAGTAAATTAGTCATTAATTGGAGATAATGTCCCCTCCGTACCGTCTGTCCAACGTAAATACATCAATGATTATTGCTTGTGTGCTAGGAATTATATTTAACGATTAACACTGTGGTGTCTATCCATTTACATTGCTTCTGGAAATTTCTTAATTGGCTTGATAATGTGGACACCATTATCTTGTTTTTGGTTTTCAATCTTTACGTCATACTCAATTCCTGAATGAAATATGTGGGGAAAACCCAGCGGTCTTCTCCAAATGCATTCCTCATAACATAATAAACTTGGGACCACCAAAGTATCAGGACCCTTTTGCTGGTATGAAAGCATTCAAAGAATATGTCGAGTTTAATGAAAAAATTAATAAACAGTCCTATCGGTTGCGTTAATAAATCTTGAAGCATATCTATCCTTACAGTTATATCGGATATGTTAAGTTTTGCCAAGACAGGCATTTAAAACTTCAGAATTTGATCCTTGATACTGGGTCTTACCAAAGACTAAAAATGGTAGTGACTCTTCCTTCGCTACGTGCTCGGAATACGATGTGAAAGACATGGGTCTCTCGGATGAAACTTCAAACCAAGGTCGTGTGTGACCACAGAAGTGATACGTACGACAACCCTCTCTGCATTGGCGTCAGTAGGCAACACAAGTCTTAACCTTTCACCCCTGAATATTTGAGTGGTATGTTCCTTATGTATTGTTTAAGACCAGTATATTATGGTCTGAAGGATTGAAAGGGTTCATATGAGGCACTTCATCTAGAGCTGATGAGAGGTGAAAAAGTTATGTAAAATAACAAACAAGCATATGTTTACGACAGCTTTCCTTGAGTAGTTTAATAGTCGCATATTATTTAATACTTGGGTATTGGATAATACATTAATAATGGAAACGGCGAATATTTTTATAGAACATTCAGAAATCTTATTTACACAGACCTATGATAATAATTAGCATTAGATGGGTATTATATTGAAATATAACAGTACAGTACATGATGTTTGTCATCTAATGTACAATTCTCTATGTGATATTTAACCCCATCCCTAATTTAAAAGTAATTTAAGAGCCCTTTCAAACTTACATCCATGACCTCATAATCATGTCAAAATTTAAAGTTTTATATACATTTAAGGTGTTTTCTGAAATAGAAAAAAAGCAGTGGTAGGCGTTTTAGGCTGACTTTGTGAAATCTGAATATTATTTTAACCAAAGCATTTTGGAATATATGATGTAGATATACTATTTTGCAAATATTTGTCTTTTCAGCAAACGTTATGAGAGAACCAGTTATGTGTTATGATTGCTTATCTTACTCCAATGTAAACAACTTGTGTGGGGATCCCTTTAACCGGACAGTCAACAAAATACCACTTATAAAGTGTAATGGATACTGTGTTAAGTGGGTTCGGGAGGTCAAAGCAGGTAAAGTTCATCTGGTGCTTTCTCGTGACTTTAAACAATTCTTAGTTTTATTGTTTATTGTTTATTGTTGTTTTACGTCCCACTCAAGAATCTTTCACTCATATGGAGACGTCACCAAATGCCGGTAAAGGGCTTCAAATTTGGCCCATGCTCGACACTTACGACCATTGAACAGTGAGGGTTCTTTAACGTGCCGACACCGACTGCGACATGGGACCTCGACTTTTACTGTCTCATCCGAAGGACAGGAAACCAACCTGCCGCCGGCTGGACTCGAACTCACGACCTCACGATCAAGAGTCGAGCTCGCTACTGACTGAGCCAGACCGGCTCGAACAATTCTTAGTAATCATTGATTATCCACAGGATTATTAAAGCTCACGGTGTGTTTGTGTGTGTGTGTGTGTGTGTGTGTGTGTGTGTGTGTGTGTGTGTGTGTGTGTGTGTGTGTGTGTGACTGTGACTCTGTGTGCGTGACTCTGTGTGTGACTGTGACTGTGTGTGACTGTATTTGTGACTGTGAATGTCTGTGTGCTTGACTGTGTGTATATGTGTGTATGTGTGTGACTGTGACTCTATGTGTGTGACTGTGACTCTGTGTGTGTGACTGTATGTGTGTGACTGTGTTACTGTGAATGTGTGTGCGTGATTGTATGTATGTGTGTGACTATGACTGTCTATGTGACTGTGTGTGACTGTGACTGTTTGTGACTGTATTTGTGACTGTGACTGTCTGTGTGCTTGACTGTGTGTATATGTGTGTATGTGTGTGACTGTGACTCTATGTGTGTGACTGTGTGTGTGACTGTGACTCTGTGTGTGTGACTGTATGTGTGTGACTGTGTTACTGTGACTGTGTGTGCGTGACTGTGTATGTGTGTGACTATGACTGTGTGTGACTGTGTGTGACTGTTACTGTGACTTTGTGTGCGTGATTGTGTGTTTGTGTGCCTGTGTGTGTTTATGTGTATATTTGTGTAAATGTTTTGTGTATATTTGTGTCTGTATGTATCTTCATGTATGTATATTCGTGTATTTATTTTGTGTGTGTTCAATTATATCTCTTTGTGTCTTCTTTTATGCATTTGTATGTGTATATATACATTAGTGTTTGTATGTAATTACGTGTGTGTTTGCGTAAATGGATGGCCGTTGTTCTAATACATATAACAAAGATTGCATTTCTTTTTAAAATGTTCAGATAAATATCAGGTATTTTATTAGCGACTGCTTACAATTAGCTTTCTTAGAGCACATTTTCAATAAAACATGTCGTGGGTTATTTACTTAGCTTTATCTTGTAAAGTGCGTGATTGTAAATATTAGGAGAGACAGCTACAGAAGATATACCGGTTGAGTGATTTTGTTTTTGATGTTGGAAACTTGAAACTCTTTACTGATTTGTTCTGTACAGGAACGACAATATTTTCCCTATAAAACGGCAAACTTCAATGAATATCCGTACAATCAATGAATATCTATCAACAACATTCATTACCTTCCGTACATTGCTTTAAATAACACGAAATGCAGTACTACATACAAATCGCCATCGATCGCTGCCGCTAGTTAGACATTTTAGAAATATTGTATCACGTGACTTTATTTATTTTCAGGTGTCATGAGATATCAAAGAACGTGTTCCAAGAAATTGAATATTCAAATGAGTATTAGCCTTGTGTGTATTGATGAATCTCGACCTCGCACTGGACTCTTGTGTTTTTGTAATAAATCAAAATGTAATACTGGCAATGTCAATTCATTATCGTGGCCATTATCTTTAAGCATATGCCTAATTTTATCGTTCATCGTGTATTCACCAGATCTCTAGATAATGCACGATGTTGTTTCATTCAGATGTTGTGTGATCAATAATTAATTATTTCAAAACATATACACGTATCAATTATTGATCTTGACACACAATGGCACATTCCTTGTAAACCGGCTTTATCTAATATTTAACACGCATAAATAAATTGAAATTACAAATCAATTTTGACAGTATATAATGTCCTCCTAATGCGTTTTATGCGATATTGTGTTTTACTTAGAGAATGAAAGATGGAGCAATGCTTTACATCAAGATTTTATAGCAATGTTGAAAGTTGCGTACATAAATCCATTTAAAAAAACAGTAAATGTTTTGAGAAATACAAGTTTATGATATAATGACTGACATTTTATATCTACAAAACAACGGATACAAAAGGCGGTTGTTCACATTGCCGAACTAAATCAGGAATTTAGTCGTTCAATTCATTTTGCTGTTTCATGTTTAACAGAAATCAGTTTTAAACGGATTTAAATGCAGCACTATTCACAAAACTCATAAGACTTACATGTTGTTGGTTTTTTTTTAAAATGTGTTTTCATTTTGATTAGAGTTTTTGTTGTAAGTACTATCCCATCTATTTTGTAAATAAAGACTTTTCTGGTACGCTGTATAAAACAGTATTTTTCAGAATTATATGTTGGTGGTCAATTGACCTTGCATACTGAAAAAGATCAACGAATGCCTACACGCATGTACCAAATATTATTACACACTTTTAAGCAGCGCGTGTAATGAAAAAAATATCTGCCAAATGTGACGTCATACTGTTATACTATACTTTATAATAAGACGTAACATTTCAGAATCACAATTAGCATATCTATTTTATAAACTATTGCCAGAGAATAAGTTGTTTCCAAAAAAATGTATCGTGAGGATTAAATCAAAATGTCCCTTATTCGTTTAATGATCAAACATTTTTCCTATGCACAGGTATTGCACTGGCTGTTCATTACATGTCTTCTTCTCTTCGGTGCCGGGGTAGTTTTCGTCGTTTTAGATCAACCGAATGGACAGAATCTTGACAGTACTACGTGGTCAGACATATTCTTATTAAATATCATACTTTGGGTCGATAAGATAATTTATTGAGTGTAGATAAAAGTATGTCGTGCAAAATCAAAAGCCAAGGTCAATATTGTTCTTTTATAATATAAAAAATCTCAGATACCAAAGTATAAATCAATAGAATGTCCAGGACATAGATACAAATCCGGTAATAATGGACAAACACGGACCTCTGGAAACCAAGAGGTGGGATCAGGTGCCTTGGAGGAGTAAGCATCCCCTGTCGACCGGTCACACCCGCCGTGAGTCCACAGTCAAATCCAGTGAAATACGTGAGGAGTGTATTCTCGTCACAATTGGTACAGACGACTCAACAACTATAAGCAACGAATTCTCTGATTGACAGATCAAACTGCAATAGACCCTTTAGGAGTAACTGCGGTCCTGTGACTTTGCCAGTCTTCCGGTTGGCAAAATGATACAGATTCCCGGAAAATGACGTCAAGAAACAATCAGTTAAAATAATGACGTCTATGTTTTTTTTACGGGTATCTCTATCATTTTGCCAACCGAAAGACAGGCAAAGTCACAGGACCGCAGTTACTGCTAAAGGGTCTATAATCGACACAGATAAAACAACACCAGATGACTCAGAAATAAGATACGACTTTTAAATGCTTTTATTCATATATTTATGTTGTTGTTTACATTGGCATAATCACAAATCACTGGCATTAGTGAGTGGATTTCGATGATAGATACAATTCTATCACGAACATTTTAGATATGTAATGGAAACTGACTTTTTCAAACAAGGATCAGAAATATAAAAAAAAAATGAGCAATTTTCAGATGTTAATGTTAAACGATATATTGATTGGTCAACATGGCAAAAGACATTTGTACTTTCTACAATTGATTATACTTATAGGTGATTTTCTAGTTCACCTTGAATTCAATGAATTCTGTCAAACTGATTTAATTTTCACACTACAGTCAGAATCGCACAAAGGAAACAATTAGCAATGATTAAGTGTTTGTACCTCAGCTAATTTTATCGTTACGACAATAAATAAATTTATTAATTATGACCAGTTTCATTGTCTTTTATTCAGAGCTACCAAAGTTAGTTTCATTTTTGTTTTTTTAATGACCTATACCAAATTTTCACGATGTCCAGTAGACATTATACTAATCAGGAGAACACGGACCTCTGGAAACTCGGAGGTGGGATCATATGCCATGGAGGATAAGCAACCCCTATTGACCGGCCACACCTGCCGTGAGTCACCGCTCAAACTAAAATCAAATAAGTAAAGAATAATGGTTTAGGTTGATTACATTTATAACATACAAGGTCAAGTACTCATACGAGATATATGTGTGGTTTGATAAATACAGAGATATGGAACGCAGTTTGCCTGATGACTACGCATGTGTTTAAAGTGGAACTCCACTGCTGTTAAGACCGCCAACTGACTTACTCAAAATGGTCTGATTAATGAGGTGGTCTTGAAAGCGTGTGTCTGAACTTTTAACTTAAAATCGATAAGCAAATTTCAGGGGATAGCAAATTCAATATTCTAAATGCCAGATGTTCGTTAGGCTATGTTCTACTTCAGTTACAAACTAAGTTACAAATTTAGAAAGTGTTATGAGCGTCTCCTACGCACTGTAAACCGCAAATTGACATTTGCTGTACTGTAAATCCGAACCTTTTCCTGGAACCTTATATTTGTGATACACAAGTTCTAAATGCCATGTTCGCGATATAAAATGACATTATGTTATCATACTTCATTTCGCAAACGAGATTTCTTGCGAAATTATTTGAACATAAAACTTTCGGGAATAAAACAAGGTTCACAGTATGTAGGACTTTTTAAAGTGCAACATTCTAAAGAAAAAAATAATTCTGGATATTGAGAAATTAAGACATACTAGTGGTGGCGATTTTTATGTATGTGAAGATTTTATTTTCTAAGAAATATGTAAATTTGTAAGTCAATGTTACACGTCATGTTTCCGGTCCTACATAAATGTAGATACAAAGTCTCCTGACTCAATTACCCCTAAAGACACATTTAGACTGGTATAAGTCATTGATTTACATTAAGGTCCATTGTTTTTCAGGGGTCGTTGAGTAAATCTTCAATAGTTTAAAGGGCATCTTCATTCATTGTTTACTTTTTGTTCATTTCATAAACGTTAAGTATAAAAAATGTTTTCCAAACAATTGGAACTCATTTTTCTTGACACACTCTGTCAATCCAACATTTACGCTTAATATTTTCTCAGAACAATTTTTACATCATCATGTTCACTATATAGATATAATTTACTCAATTTAAAGAGCATTAACATTTTCCAATAATTCAATATTATAATTTTTCAATAATTTTTTCAATTGATTTGTTTTACTACTGAAATTGATATACAATAACAAAAAAGAGGTATATATAGGAATAAAAATTCTAAAATTCCGATAAATTTGTGAAAGTCACTGGAGAAACCCAGTTTGACAATTGTGCAGTTGCAATTGATTAGTTCAATCTTGCTATTTATATAAAATTTCCTGCGCATGTGCTTAGCTCTAATTTGTTATTGTACATCAAATACAAGTAGTAAAAGTTGAAAAATCGAAATAATTTTTGTGGTAAATATAGCTAATGTGTATTTAAAATGCTTGACAAAAATGTTTCTGGAACAGCCAACCGGCTCTTTCTTGGCACGTGAACTCGTTATGATACTTTTCGTAGGAAACTGGAATACAAAGAGAAAACCCAACATGTCCGAGCTAGCAACCGCCTTGCCAATCCACATACCCCTATCCAACCCGAAAGTCGTTCCTATTAGCACAGGTTTCCTACCACTGCGTTATCAGGTTAAAATTTTAGTGATTGATTTCAATAGAAAAAGTAGCATTAACCTCTGTTTTCTGCACGAAGAATTTAAAATAGTTATCGTTCTTTTATCTAGAGCTGTTCCTTTACCTTTATCCTTTACCTCCCATTTTCGTTGTTGATCGTTTATGTGTCGGGTTGATAAATTGTCCAGAATCACGGAAATATCTTAAACATAAGATTATAATTCAATCTACGTCGGAATGCACATCGAGATAACATTAATCAATAATATTGCTATATCTATTTATTTGCTTAATATCACTACTACCTTTAGCTGTTCTTATCAGCCGTTGCATTTTAGTGTCAAATGTTCTCATTCGGTGCTGAGATTAAATGAGTCATGTCAATGAGTCAAACCTGGTTGAAATGCAAACTATGAAAAATATCTATTTGCACAATTTGAGAAAAATTACATTGAATATCCTCCACCTAGGCAAATCTAGAATTCCCTTTGAAAAGTGTAAACATGTCAATCTAATTTCGTGTTTACTGTGCCAGATATGAATGATATCAACAGCATGAATCACTACAAGAAACGAAATATTTTCCTCATAAAGTTACCAAGAGAAAATAATTTTGAATGTATATTTTTCAATATCCGTATGATAAAGGTTCCAATGAGTACAGCAAATTATAGAACAAAACTTTACCATTTTCTCTTAAAAATTGACAATTTACAAAAATCTGTAAATTCAATTTTCCCCAAAAATATTTTCATAATCCTTAAGGTATTATTATTTAACATCAAGGATATGAAAAGAATTTATCCACAGTAATATAAAATATTGTCAACAAAAATTAAGTATTAGTTATAGTTAGTTATAACTAGTTAGTTATAGCGAGTTCGGTAATTTTCTGGAACGACTAAAATTTGAAAAAAAGATAAGAAAATACTGAATATCAATCAAAAGATTAAATGTTAAATTAGTCTTATGACATCTTCAATGAGAAAAAAAACCTTAATAGTGTATTGCGGATAGGTACTTCATCATGATAATAAGGCCCGTCATTCCGGCAAATAAGTGTCATCACTGTAATTTACCATTCGTCAAATGCCCGGCACCGCACCTTGAGGCAAAATTTCCCACCATGACGTCACAATTATATAGCTCGTCAAACATTTGAGTGGTTATGATGTCATAAGCAATGACGTCAGAAATCACAATAAAATAACGTCATTTAGTGTTTAATTCCTCCTTAATACACCATGTTATTCAAATTTCCCATATTGAAACGACTTGAAATATTTTAACAAGAATTATGTTTTTTTCCGAATATTGTCATTTAAAACATGTTTGCATATTATTGAATCAGGCAACATATGCTAATACATTCTATTCTCGCTGAACCACCGTCACTTGTTATTTAGAAGTTATGGCGGTATCGTGAGTTTTGTGATGGAGTTCATGGATAGAAAACATAAGAACAGTTCATACATGGATAGAAAACAGAAGAACAGTTCATATAAAGTATTTATTTTTTATTTAATTCTTCAATGACCTGGTCTTACTACTACTGCCTGGCTTTGTACTGGTCATCTATAGTGACCATTTAGCCACTTTATTGACCACAACCACCTAGGACAGTATATCGAGAAAAAATTGGATTGGGACGTTGTTCTAAATATTTGCGAACATGGTCATGAATCGAGTGACGATAATTCGAGGATTGACTATACGTGCATTTACGCATTGGAATTATTGATATTTCCGAAGGCTACGTCTCCAAAGCCCTGTTCTCCTATAATTATATCCACATTACCTGTCGGGATGGACTCCCGTGAACCCCTTCTTGACCTGTACAAGTTGAAATGTTAAATAATAAATAATGACATAATAACAAGAGTAATCGTTCTTACTTGTCATCATTCGTACGGTTGTGCATTTGAAAGAAAAAGCAATCCCGTAAAGCCTCTCATAAGTGGGATGATAGCCAGAAAAATCAATCCGACAATATCCTAACAATATAAGGCGAGAACAGTAATAATCTGAAATAAAATATGTTTAAACTAAGCTTTACGTGCATATTATACTTACATTATTCTAAAATCAAAATATACTTTAGATTTCATTGTCATGTTTTACTTATATTTCTTTTATGTCAGTCAAACAATGGTATACTAACAGAAAACAGTAACTGTGTAATCGACAACATTATGTATACAATATACATGAACACCGCTCAGTATATTAGCCTAATGTTTTGCACAGGTAACCAGTTAGTGGTCCGCCACACTATTGCAGAGTCAATGCCGCATTGCACATGTCGTTTTAGACTCTTGGAGATGGGTCGCTCTGCACGCTTTTGTCGCCCAGCATTTTCCTGCGCCAGCTGTTCTCGACTTTGCAACTATCGAGTCATTCCTTGGAAAGATCGTGAACAGAATAG